>JAPYYW010003369.1:0-19029 GCA_030522545.1 Cremastinae sp. A BG-2022a
CAAATGTATCCTCAAAGTTAAAAAAAAATCGAAGGGGGTCGAGGTGTAACCGAGGCTATATTTGGTGGAATCGCTCATATATATATATATATATATATAATTATTTCGAAACAAATTTTTAATTATGGCAGTAAGAACTGTCAATGTACTTATACCGTCAAATAATTTTTTTAGATTTTTGTACTAAAAAGTTTTACATCGTGCTAAATTGTAAAATTAAGCTTTAGATTTAAAAAATGGAAAATTTGTTGTTTACTGCATTTAATGAATCGTGCTATTAATAACTGTTAATAATTACAAGTGCACTTGAATAATATCAATAGTAAGATTATATCAATTAATTGTATTTATGTGTAATTTGATAATGGTAAGGATTTTTTATTTTTAATGTAGTAAAAGTAAAAAATGTTACTAAAAAAGCTTAGTAATATTTGAATGAAATTATATTTAAAAATTGTATTTATGTGTAATTTAACAATGGTAAGGATTTTTTAGTAAAAGTAATAAATATAACTAAAAAATCCTTAGTAATATATTTGAATGAAATTATATTTAAAAATATAGAGATTTTTGTCTCTAGCAATTCATTTCTTGTAAAAACAACAGTAAAACATTTTGTATACAAACACGATAATTTTAATATTTACAAATATGCTGCATGCTGATATACATAAATTAAAAAATCGATTCGTACGAATGAAGAACCTTAAATCACGACAAGCTCACTGTAATTGTATACTCCAGAAATTTTATTAAATTCAAAATTCAAAATTCTGCGAATTTTCGTCTGTAATACTGTAACACATTATAAATTCGTCATGCATTTTTTAATTCAACTTTGACTTGAAATTATCTTAAAGTTTTAGAAGGTAAACATCCCCATAGATGGACATGTCCCAATAGTTGGACAATTTTTGCTATATTATTTTTAATATTTGAATTATTTATTTCTCAATAAAATCATATGGATTATTTTTCATATACAAGGAAAATTATTTTTCATAACGTTAATTTATTGGAACAAACTCGTTTAACCTTAGAGACAGGGTGGATTTTCTGTCCAACTATTGGAACACTACTTTACATATTCAAATATTCAAGTATTTATTTACTTAAAATATTATCTAAAATCAACACAAAAAATGAATTTTGTATCACTAAAATATCAGACAATAGTCAAGATGTGAATTTGGAGCAGATTTTTTTGTTTGAACATTTTTTAAACAAAGATAAAGTGTGAAAACATTTTACTGTCCAACTATTGGGACGTTTACCTTACCTTCAATAATTTTCCTTTTATCTGTTTGCTGAATCTTATTATTTTACATTTTATTGTCACATTCAATGTTATTTATTTTTATATTATACATTGCCTGTTACATTCATCTTTATTATATTTCAGGCGAAATGTAATAAAGATAAATGAACATTGAGAAAAATATTGAAAAAATGGAGCATTTAAAACTTCCTGTATTCACTGTACACGAATGTATGCACAGTAGTACAGGGTCTGTATTACGCTTTATTCAAATGGATTCATTCTGCAGTGAGAATTCTGGTATAACTGAGATCTGCGAACGAGGGAGAAAGTTGACAAGGGGAGCAACGATACAGAATGTAAGAAGAGTACACACGAAACGAGAGTATAACACGTATAGAATCAGGATAGAAATTCGAAATACAGCCTCGCGCTCTATTTCCATCTCTCGCTGTACAATTCTCATTTCCGATGAAATCACTTCGACTTCGACTTTCGAGTGTTTGTACATACATACAGATCTTTCTCTCATATCGACATTTGAATAAGTCAAGAAAATTCCTCGTCAACGACGTCAAATATGCTCTAGACGTTTCCTCGTCAGAAAAATTTATCAAAACTTTTATGCTGCCAGGAAAGCAGTCTGAAATTAAATTATATAACGAATATATATGGAGATGAATTGAAGTGGTTTGAAAAATGGTAACAAGAGGCAATTTCGTTTTAAAATCCATAAATAATCGTCGTATCAAAATTGAAAGTGATTCATTAAACAATTTACACTTTGGGAATAAAAAATAAATATCTATGTATTTGAAAACAAAACATTAAATATTTCTACATAACATATACAATATAGAATTTTTATACAAAATATTAAAATTAATTTTTCGATACAATTTCGTATTATTAGCAATTATTTGGAAATGTTCTCCAAGATGTTTGCCAAGAGTTCTCGAAATAGAGATCATTGAAACCTCCACTCCCTTTATCGGATTACGTGGCGATTACGCATGTAGCTGATTCGTACTATTCCGGTAAATTATATACGATCAGAGCAGTTCAATGGTATTTGCTCTCTGACCTTTCCCAGTCGGACATTAATGTAAATACAAGTGGATTAGTTAATCCTTGCAGTAGCAAGTGTTTTGTCAGCCATTGCACCCAAAACCACCAGCTTGTAATTCTACTTCGAGTTTCTAACAGTTTTTTGAAATTTTTCATTTTCTTGCTAATTAAAGATGTCTTCCCAATCAAGTTGAATACTTTTTACAAATTGTTTTTTACAATGCTTTTTACTGTAAATCGAGAATACTAAAATACAGGGTTAAATTTTTAAGAATTAAGAATTATCGTAGTGATCCAAAAAAATATATTTGGTAACGTTAAAACTTTTATTAAAGTTGTTCTTTTTATTAAGGTTAGGAGACCTGTCAATGCTTGGCATATTACTATATAGAGCTTTGGCTAATGTTTTTCCGTTTTTAATGGTTAATAATTAATACAAAAAACCCAAAACCTCAAGTTTTTCTTTGTCCTACAATTTTTAAAATTGTTTAATGAATATAATAAATAATTTTTATGAAGAGTCACTTATGTGCAAAACAATCGCTTTTTTTAAATAAAGGTACGGAATTGTGTTCTTGTGTCTACTCAATGTTAAAAATCGAATTTTCAATTACGAATATTTTCATTAAATGATTGATAGAGACAGGTTTTTGTGCGGATTTTGTAACTGAGAACTTTTCCAATCGTTTGATCCTAAAATTATACATTTTTCTTTTCATCAATATTTTTGATAGACGTCCTTAAAGCCAACCGAAATTCTTTTAAGCTGTCCATTATTTTTTTTAATTAGATAAAAGTACAGTATGCTGTACATTCATCATCTTTATCATTTAGAAATTGAGATACTTATTGAAAGTCGTAACTCTTTGTAACTTTCCATAAGAACATTGGCAAGTTTAATTTTATTTATACATTAATATTTATTTAATATTAAATTAAACATTTACATTAAATACATATTAATATAAATGTATATGAATAATATGAATATATTAAAATATGAATCTATTATTAATTTTATTTAAATTATTTTAAATACATTTAACAAAGTTCCGTTATTTTTTTATGGAAATAATTTTTAAATTGATTAAATATAATTTATCGATAATTTAATAAAAATAGTAATGTTCAATATGAAATATTCTGACCTGTAATCGCAAAGCTCTCTAAAATTTATCACCAATCTTTGTACGGCATCAAGAAAGGTTCATCTAATTTTTTTTTAATCTATAGAAAAAAAAACTTCCAACTAGTGATTTTATCTTCAGTTTACATATACATAGGAAAAAAAAACTTTTGAACGGACTGTCTCGATAGAAGTACCTAAATAGCAAACACATGCATATAAAAAATGCATATACCATTATTAGTTCGGATAAACTTCCGAAAACCATCAACCTCCGCCCCTCCGCACTTTTTGATATCTCCACTTTGAAATATAAATAAAAATTGATTTATGAATCCCAAAAAAAATTTTCAAATTGAGATTTTTAGAAAACTTTTAGAATGCCAAAAGGAATATTTGTGCCGAGTTTCAGACCGATCCGCGGTTGATGGCTTTCGGAAGTACACCCATTAGTTCTATACTAAAACCTGCTTGATCATCAACGTGTACAGTTGAAAATGCATACCATCGCATTTGCATCGGTGTATGCACCCTCAAGGCACAAATGTTGAAAATTTGGTCAGCCTGGGATAATTTTCGAGATAAATTCGATGCTTGTGACTACAATCGTTGCTCAGCATGAACAGTCATCCCTGAACGATGCAACTTGGCAGCCCGTTGTCCGCTGTCTGCATTTAAGCTCGAGGGTATTCACTCTGTGGGACGAGGGTTGCTTTCGTTGCTTCTACAACTCGCTGTTTCGATAACGCGTTTCATTTCACGTCCTCCCATATCAACCCACCATGGGAATTCATCCCAACACTCGGGAACCAAATTCTTGACTTTTCACAGCATGTCAAAAGCGTATGTCCAAACGGTCCAAATGCTAAAGCAATTCAACATTCAACAGAGAAAAAGCTACACAAAATTTTTTTAGTAATTATTGGACAGAGGGTCTTGTGCTAAAATTGGACTGACAATTATTTCATACGTTTTTTATGGTTATAAAACATCGTAATAATTATTATTATGGAGGTTGATGGCCAAGCTAAAAAATATTTAAGATAGTTCGATCATAAAATCATTTTCTTAGGATTTTGTTGAAAATTTGCAAAAATCTTTGATACAATGTGCAATTGTATATTAAATTTAAAAAGGTGTTTCACTACGTAGAACTCGAGATATTTATTGTCAAAAATCACTATTTTCTGCAGTTTCCCATAAGAGCACGTATTAAGGTTGTCTATAAAAAATGTTGATTAAAAGAAAAATGTATTTAATGAAAATATTTGTAATTGAAAATTCGATTTTTAACATTGATTAGATGCGAGAACACAATTCCGTACCTTTATTTTCACAAAGCAATTGTTTTGCACATGAGTGGCTGTTCTTAACAACTATTTATAATATTCATTAAACACTTTTAAACCTGTAGGACAAAGAAAAACTTGAGGTTTCGGACCTTTTGTATTAATTATTTACGATAAATGACGATAAAACATTACCCAGAAATGTTTAATCAAAACAACAACTTTAATAAAAAATTTGACGTTACTAAATATACTTGTTGGATCACCATGATAATTCTTAATTTCTAAAAAATTGACCCTTTATTTTGGTATTCACAAATTGCAGTAAAAAGCATTCAAATTGACTTGGAAGACATCCTTAAATATTGTGATCTTCAACTCTTGATATCTTGACTTTTGGCAAGTGTAGCTTGTTGAAATTTTTCACAGCTCTTTATTGTACTTCAAAGGAGCTTCCTCAAGCTTTTTTAAAAAATCCTAAGATTATGATTTTTTTAATTTTCATACTTACGTAGAGGTCACTTGGATGACCTTGAATTTTGAGCATGTTGTTCTCGAAACAACAACTTTTCTTAATAAACTTAAGCTCAAAAACCACATGGTACGGAGATAAATTGAGATAAAAATTTTTGATATGACTATATCGATAGAACTACCTTAAAACTAGGAAACAATCAAATTCCACTTGCTCCCCAGTTTTATAAACTTTATATCACAAATATTACACTTTAAATGCATAAATCACATATTAATAATATAAATAAATAGCAAAAATAATAAATATATAATTTCATGTTCCCTATTCATGTAGAATGCAATAAAAAAATTATAAGCTCATTTTCAGCAAAAGACCCTCTATCCAATAATTACTAAAATTTTTAAAAAAACGACGTTAAAAATTTCACACGAGAAAATATAAAATTCCTCCGCGCTTGATTTTCTTTCCTCACATGCTAAAATCAAGACTCGGGCAGGAAATTTTTTGACGAGCGACGCGAAAATAATTTTTACCGATCACGTCTATCCCTCTCGGCTCGATAATAAAATTTCCGAGCGATCGGTACAACGGGGGAGAGAGAAAAAAAAATTGAAATTGCTCGTCGTCACTTCGTCTCGGGAGACAGACGTCTGTCGGTTGAAGAATCGGGAAAGCGAGAGAGAGAGAGAGAGAGAGGGCGCGAAAAAGAGGCAAGAATGGGGAGAAATTCAATTCTCTATTACCATTCTAATGAGATTCCGCCGGATCGTTGGAAAACGGGGAAGTTTTCAATTTCATGTAAATCGGCGTTACTCGCGGCAGGAAGGGGAAAAAAAGTGGATATATAGTGAAAAAAAATAAAGAACAACGATGAGTCGTGCGTTCGCCATCGTGCTCGAGTTATGAACAAAAAAATTGTGATGTAAGAATAATAATAATAAACATGGTACGTAATTTAGTGCACAAAGAAATTTTCTTTTTTTTTTTGCTCCGTATTCGACGCACAGGGAACGTGCTCGTGTTCTGGCAGAGGACACCGTTATTAAAATGCTCATATCACGGTCGAAATACCGCAAGGAAAAATATTCCACCGAATCACATTTTTCCTCACGCGCATAGTATATCCCCGCCTCTCTTTTTCCATCCACGAAAAATAACGATGCAAAGAGGTGTAAAAAAATTGGAGCGCCCGCCGTACCTTTTCTGTTATATTGTTTTTATTTTATTTCCTCCGGCGAGAGACTCTTGGGAAATTCGTGGGATGTGTGTTCTTGCTCTCTGTTCGTCAGCATGGAAAATGTTAATTTCCGGACATAACTTCATTTTTTCGCATTGTTAAAATTTATTGATTGTATATATAAATTTGCTTTGAAATTTAATGAGACGAGTGTAAGAGATTGAATCGTATTGTGAGATCTCTAAGACTGTAAAACGTAAAAAATTGTAATGTCTCAATTAACTTCGAAAAAGTTTACCTATATTTATTTCATATTGTGTTTGGGGCTAAAACGGGCTCACTAGATTTTTAAAAACGTACAAATATTTTTTTCGAGTAAAATGGACTTCTAAAATTTTTGTCAAGTAAAAAATGGTTAAGGAATAATGAGAATAATGGAATAAGGGGTAAAATATAGGTCACGAGTTCAACAGCATTATTTTCCATAATTATTCCTCAGAATTGAATGCATAGAATGCTTGCAAAATGCTTAGCAGTTCATTTTAAATATTGTATGATATTTTACCACGAAAATAAATTTTTCTCATTTTCATCAATTAGTTTTATTGAACAGAAAAGTAACAAGAAAATTTGATTCAAGTTTCTAAAAGGTCCATTTTGCTCCAAATTTTTATCATTAACTGTAAGTGCATTTTTATACTAAATACATGGCAAAAAAAACTCAAAAATATTATATTAGTAAAAAAAACCTCACATGTAAATTTTTTTGAAGATGGCCCATTTTGCCCCAAATTTTTCGATTTTTTTTATTTATATAGTCGACACAACAAATAAACTCAAAATATTTGACAAGGGACTAAAAAAAAGTGAAACGAGAGTGAAAAAAACTTAAGGAGCCCATTTTGCCCCCCTCCCTTCCCCTAAATGCGTATAAAAACGACCAAGAGAATCCAAATAATCGGAGCGGCGAATATTTCGAGAAAAACTTACGAGACGACGGACTCGTAGAATATTCTCCCAAAATACAATTCCGCGGAAGATTTTTCCAAGTCCGTGAAAAAGTCGTAGCTATCGGGGAGAAAGTATATTTTCTGCCAGGCCGAAATTAGTTCGCCGGATATTCGAGGGAACGAGAGGGAGGGAGTAATATCGCGGGGCGTATTACCTCGGACAATAAAATTTCCACGATGAACTTTACTGGCCATCTACCGAGCGCGTTATACACGTGCAATCCTCGGAAGTGCATTTTCTCTCGCATTGTGGACTTTGACTGACACACGACGAGACGAAAAAAATGAAGAGAGAGAGAAAGAGAAAAATAGTGAAAGAAAAAAAAGTAAATAAGAACGAGAGAGAAAGATACAGAGAAGAAGACAAAAAAAATGAAAGAGAGAGAGAGAGAGGGAAAAAATAAAGCTGATGGGAGGAAAAAAGGAGGAAGGGCGAAAAAATAGTCGTGCAGTGGAAAAGGCCAGAGTTAAGTCGGACGTGTCGGAGTGGGAGAAAAAGTTGCTCTTTATAGAGAGAGGGTATTTTGGCAAGAGAACGCGCGCGTGTGTGTGTGCTCCGGTACGTGGGAGAAGAAAAATCCTGGTGTTGCTGCATTGATATTCAGCGGACTCGCCTGGATTTCATTTATATGCTAAGCTCCGCCTCGTGCATTTTTCGTTTCGCGTTTAGGACTCGCTCGCCGAGATTCATGTTTCGAAACGAAAAACTATATATTTGCATGGGTGCCTCATCCACAAAGAGTGGAACACTCTTTTTATCGTGCGCCCACCGCCTCTTTCCTCTCTCTCTCTCTCTTCCTCGCCCACCGACTACTCGATAAAGCAAACTTCGATTAATGTTCATCGCAACATCGAAATTTCATCAATTTCGAAAAAAATCAAATCCATTATTGTTTCCATTTTTTATTTCAAAATCCAAATTACTGGAATCAATTTTATATATTAAGAAAAGCTTCGTACAGTCAAGCTTAAAATTATTTTTTATTAAAGTTATTACATTTTTTAAATAAGTGTATGTTACAGACTTATGCTGACTCAATAAATATTTCATCAATTTATTGTCTTTAACAAATTACGCAATCTGTAAATATACTTGCCTCATTTTTTACAGTATGCAATTTATATTGTATTTTACAATATGCAGTATTTTTTCTGTAATATTAAAACATATCCTGCCAGTTGTTTAATAATTATTGAATAATTCTTTTATTATTATTCAATAATATATTTAATAATATAAATTGTATAAAAATACATATAATTACATAATTTATAGTTTATAATTACATAAATTATTATATAATGAATAAAAAAATTCTTTGTACATATAAAAATTTTAAAAAAGTAATTAAAAAGAAATAAATAAATAAAAATAATGAAAAATTTCACACATTATAAAAATGATTTTGAAATGAATTATATGAATTTTCAAAACAAATAATGAAATCTGTGTATATTTTTAATTGACTTCTAAGAACTGTCCGAACTATTCTATCTAAATTACAAAAAGGAAGGCACTTTAAATTTTGTGCACACTTTAACATAATGTTAAAAAAGGTCTGCAATTTTCGAAGAAACTCTGTCTCAGGAAATTTCAAGTATTAATTTAATTTTAAATTAGATTTTAAATTCGCTCAATAACATGTGCAGTCAAACTTTTGAACAAACTATCATGATTGTACAATGTTAATGTAGGCAAAAATTATAATCAGTTGCCAAAAAATTCTTTCACCATGAAAATAAAAAGAAAAGTCCTTTCCAGCGAAGCCATTTTTTTCCATGAAAAAGCCTGTGTATGTGAATATACGACTTAGACGTGATCTCAGTTTTCCCAAGACCACGATTACTCGTAGGAAAAGAAAAAATTTTCTGTGCGTCCCCAAGAAATTCTTCTCCTTTTTTTACGCTTCTTTTTTCAAGAGAAAGCAACATCGTTGACCCGTTGCTCCTTCGCTTCATTTTTCTCTCCGTTGCGACACTTTGCCTTTGAATTATCCGCAGATTTACCTCGATTTTTTTCTTTCTCCGTTTACTTCCCTCTTCGACTTGTCCTTACTGCGAATATCCAAGAATTGAACCTTCAAATATCCTATTTTTGTTCTGCATTCAAGGAAGTATTATAGTGATACTATAATCAAATGAGATACTGTTTAACTCATTATTTTTAAATGAGACGTAAATAAATGAATTTTAAGACTGAATAAATCGTTTTTTACCAATACTAATTTCGAAATGTAAAATATTTATGTAATACAGGTAATTAAGAAGTGATTTTTATTTTTAGGTTATAATTTGACTTGGATTCACTCACATATAAGTATCATATCCGATATTATAATTAAGTAATTCACTAAAAAGTTCGATGACTATATATTTTTATGGTTAATAATTAAAACTTACACGCTTATGAGCACGTGAGTTATTTTAGATTGTTCGAAAGTTCATCGCTCTAAATATATTTTTTTTCAATAAAAAGCGTAACGGTTTCTCATAAAACTCTGGCTTATGTCGAACATACTTTATCGCTTATTTTATAAATATTGGTACTTGAAATTTTGCCATCGAAAAAACTGGATTAATAATCAATATTGTGAAAAAAAAATTCAATGACAACAATTCATTTTCATACTTTCGTAAATACCTCCTTAATTACTTTTCTTAGCTATCTGAATTAATTAAATAATTATTCAATATTTATTTATTCTTATATTTCTCATCGTACGCCCTTCACTTCTCATTCTTTTTCAATTTTTTCTCTTCGAATTGCTTGAAGTTCGTTTTTATTCTATTTTTCGTTCCTTTCATCCAGAGCTATAAAAAAAATGCTTCTTCTACTTCAGCTTGTATCGCTTTTGAGCTTCGGCGCATCAAACCCTTTCCCTTTGTTTCTCCGTCGTTGCAGGACGAAAAACTTCATCGGAAATAAAAAAAAAAAAAGGCGAAGTGCTTTTCTCGGCGCCATAATTAAGGCTTTACCGCGCTATTTAGATTTTTCCTCTCTTTTTCATCGTCTTTCATCTGTATTTCACTCTTTCTATCTCGCTATTTTGCTCGTATAATTAAGCATTCCGGACCTGGCGACAAACGGCAGGTAAACGAGGTCGTTAATTCGCGAAGCGATCTCTATATTCTCTCCCTCCCTCCCTCCCTCCCCCCACGGCCTCTTTCTCCCGACAACTTGGATAATATATATGTCCCCTTTACGCCCACGCTAACCATGATAACGCTCGGATATTCTCTTCCCCGAGCGCCCTCGTTACACCACCGTGTGCTAAATGTTCCGGCTCGGGCGATCGCCGCCTCCCTGTTTCTCCATTTTTTTTTTACCTTACGCAAAAAAATAGCTTTATACAAGAATACAAATTTTGTTAATCGTGACTCTGTTTCTTGTTATTCGTAACAAATGTTCTTCCTAAAAAACGCATGAAGTGGAGAAAAAAATAGAAATTGCAGAAAAAGTATATGCATGTGAGTGTATATTTTTATTGTGAGTTAGAATTTAGGTGTAGTGTAGTGTAGTTTAGGTTTTTGTCAATGACTGTTCGACATTGACAAAAGTCGATGTAATTTTTAAATAAATCATTTTTAGGAATTATATAATTGATAAAATAATAATATAAAATAATAAAATGTAAATTATTATTACCAAAAGCAATTATTGCTGAAAAATTATTTTTAGAAATTATGTCAATTGATTTTCTTTGATAGTTCTTCGATAGACGTTCTTTGAAATTGCATACTGTATAATATAGATAAAAACTGAACAAAGTTTTACCATATTTCATGATCAAAAAACAACTTTGACAGCAAGCTCTTGCGAGAGAGCTTACTACAAAAGTGACGATTTTTAAAGAAAAATTTCACAATTTCTACGTGGTCAAGCCTTCTAAAATTTAACACTCGTTGTTGTATAACATCGAAGAATATTTCTGGAAATGTTCCAATAAAATTTAATACTTAATTTTATCATTCCCTATAATTGGGTTTAATGATACTTTCTATAATACCTCTTTTATTGCGATTGGACAATATTAAAATAAGAGTTACATTTTTAGAATATTTTGTAATATGTAAACTTTAATGGAGTTGTTACTGTAACTATAAAAAATTCGAACTTATCGAACAAAATTTAAAAAAAACATGACGATACAACTGTACTCATTATTATAGAACTAAAAATATTATATTTAAATCCTATCCGAAATATATTTCGTATTGATATAAAATCAAATTCATCAATTGCAAAATCGTGATTTCTCTCAGTGCAAGATGTCCAAAAATGAATATTCGAGAAAATATTCGCACGTACAATAACGATTTTCTAAAAAAATATTTGTTTAGATCGATAATGTGATAATATTTATATAAATATACTTTATACGAATTTAATCTTTTGTAAAATTATTCTTATATCTCTTGATAATTTAGTAGATAATATATCCTGAAATTTAGCAGAGAAAATATATTGATTATATTTACTAAATCCTATATGAAATTTTTTTTAAAGCATTTTATTTAGAAACATAAACTGAATAAAATCACGATAGTAATTTTTACCACAAAGTGACAACTATGCTAATTACATTTTTTTATAGTTATTTATAGTTTTATATAGTTATTTATAGATAAATATTTTTATAATTCAGCGTAATATATATTTTGAACAGGATCTAAATAAAATGTAATTACTTCAATAATAATTGGTATATATAGTTGTCACTTTTGTACACTGAGAAAAAATTTTTGTTGAATCAACAAAATTTCAGTTGATTAAAACAAAATATTGTTAAATCAACAACATTTCAGTTGATTAAACCAAAATTTTGTCGATTCAACAAAATTTCACATTTTTTTCAGTGTATATAGTGAAATATTTACCATCTTTTCTCTTATCAGTGTATATGCTATACACAGAGACATATATATTTTCTTAAGATAATAATATTATTAAAAAATGTATTAAACTATGAAAGATTCGATGTGAATTTAGCTATAGATAAAATGCCACGTAGATGTATACTCGATCCCATAAATATGAAGTTGTTAAAGACGTAAGGACGTATTTTACGTCGTTTAGCGCGTACAATTACGGGAGATGAGACCCTCAAGAATTCTAGAGCCAGTGCGCGATATATCTTCAGTTGCGAAGCGTAGAATTTCCGAAGCTAGTACACGTACCGGCGAAACAGGGAGGGTGCTGAGGGGAAATGGGAGCTTAACACCGTCGGCGTGGACGAAGCGTTCGTCCGGAGCGGTGCGCGGTGGAGGGTCATCCTGCTGGCGACTGCCGTCCACGTCGCCTAATTAGCTTCGTTAATTGAGTTTCCTTCCTCTCTCGCCTGTTCATCTCCCCTAACCTCTCCCTTTATTCTTTCTGTGACCTTATATCCCGCTTCTCACTTATTCTCTCCTGACACCCTCGTCGTAGCACAACACGAGACAACCCCTGAAATGGACTCCGCGATCGGAATCTTTTCATGCTCTTACATCGATATTTTTGATTAAGGTATTATATAGTTCTATAGTTTTATCGATTATTTAGGATTTTGGTGAAAATTGGTACAGTCGCGTTCTTTCATATGTTACGCATGTGCGTGTACCATGTGCGTATTTTAAGAGTATTTTAAGAGATTTCACAAGCACGTAGAAATTAAGATATTTATCGTTAAAAATAATCCCAATTTTCAGTGCTCTCCCATAAGAGCCCGTGTTATATAGATACTTCCATTTTCATTTCCTACATATCTTGAAATCTAGACGATGAACCTTCTTAAAATTTAGCATAGCTCGTTATTGTACTTCAAAGAAGCTTCCTCAAGTTTTTTTTAAAAAATCCTAAGATTATGATTTTTTTAATTTGCATACACCGTGGAAGGCTTTGAATTTTGAGTATGTTGTTCTTGAAACAATTTGCAACAACTTTTCTTTATTGACTCAAGCTCTCAAAAACCACATGGTATGGAGATAAATTGAAATAAAAACTTTTGATTTGATTGTACTATCTTAAAATCTTTCACGATCGCTCATTGCTGATGAAAAATGAATTTTTATTCGAGTCAACAGTTTCGAATGAAACAAATCGATTTATTTTATGTTATTTTATTAACCGATCTGTGGTACTGTTTAGTTTTTGGGATATTTTGAGATAACGTTCAACGATTTTTCCATTTAAACACGTGTCAATACGATAAAAATTATCCACAAAAATAACTGGAAAACGATTTTTTAGAAAAATATTTCAAAAAAATCACAATTTTAGAGTATCTTTTTAAAAAAATTTTTAGATAGTGGACATGATACGTACAACTTTCGAGAAAAAAAATTTGATTAGAAATTATGGTCAAAATCATAATTTTTCCATAGGAAAAAATAGCACTTTCAAGGTCGAATACAAATGAGATACATTCAATTAAAACAAGCGTAATTATATTTATTTTCTGATTAATAAAAATATTGGGTTTGTCCAAAAATAATATTAATTGGTGCAAATTTGTATATATTGAACAAATTTCATTATCTTTCTGAATTTTTTAAATAGAATATCTTTTTATCTACATCAATGGAGAAATGCACATATTTTTTATTTAAAAAACTTAGGAAACCATATATGTATTATATTTATTACTTTCTGTACAATTTTTACTCTTATCATCGATTGAAATTAAGTAAATATAATAAATTCTATTGAATTTACTTAATAAAAATTAATTTAAACAATAATCAAAACACAGTTTGGCAGAAATAAATGAAGTTATCATGAGTTTAAAAAATTGTATGTAATATGGATATGAAAAATGCTATAATAAATAATCGACTGTATTTACTTACTGAATAATATAATATTTTATAATTACCAATTATTCGACAGAAAATTTATTGCAAAAATGCTAACATTAATATTGTTATTAAATCAGCAATCAATTTATTATCCATGTTGTCAATTAATTATCTCAGTATTTTTATATAACTTGAAATTATTTCTTTGTGAAAGTTATCGTCACCTGTAGTCAAACCAACGTTTTGTAAATAAAATTATTTTGAAGTAAAATATTAGTAAAAAAAATGTTTAAAAAAAACATATTTCCAATTTTTCAAAAATTGTAATGAATCGTTTTATTTTAAAAACAGTTTTTTTAAAGGAATTTTTCCCGTACAGTTTTTGAGAGACTCATTTTTATAAGTTGAAAAATTATTACTTCAAGACTTTTCTCCGAGGTCGCGAAATTTAGTGACAAGTACGAGCCACGTGGCAAAAGAGCCTGACCGGGATCGACCTTAAAAACGGGGAGCGAGGAGAGAAAAAGGGGCTTCCTCCGGGACACGCGGAAAAGTGCGTGGGAGGGAGCATGGAGAGAAGAGAGAAAAAAAAAGGAATGAAAAAAAAAAGAAATGCGGGGATCGCAAAATAGACGGGGTCTGGCGGAATTCTTCGTGTATAACACGTGTCGCTCGCGGTCTGTCCTCGTAAAGTTTTCCCCTTCTTTCCTCCCCTGCTCTCTTCCCCCGGCGACGCGCGCTCTCCCCGGACCTGCTTCGTCTTCGTATATTCCTCCGGTAACAATTCTCCTCGCTCCTGCTTATATATACGACAGCTGGGTTCGCCATTATTACAAAAAGAACCGTTTTATGCCGAAACTCAAGACCCGAGACTCCAATTTCCAGTTTCTTGAAAAAAAAAACACATCGGCCATCTCCCCACATATTTCAAACTTTATTTTCGGTCATTGGTAAATGAGTTCGAAAATGATGCAAAAAAGCATACTAAGTCCTTTTAGTATCCTGGAATACATATTATTATTTATTAGCAGGTTTTAGTGCGCGGAGAAGATATTTTATACAACAGTACATTTTTATTTATTTACTATATTTTATAGTGGTAACAGTTTAGAAATTCTTAGGACTTTTTAACATAAAACAAAGCAACTTGTATCATTTTATAATTATAATATAATTACTATGCTTTGAACGAAAAATCTTTACATTTTTTTCAATTTTTTAAATTGGATTTTTTTTAAAATACAAAACATGGCAACTTTGATCATTTTATAATTATAATTACTATGGACGAAAAATCTTCAAATTATTTCAATTTATTAAATTGAATTTTTTAATACAAAACATATATGGAAATTTTAATCATTTTATAATTATAATTACTATGTTTTGGACGAAAAATCTTCAAATTTTTCGAAACTGTTACCATAGTTCAAAAAAAAACATAGTAATTTTTCGTAATAAGTTTTCTTCGTGTGTAAAATTTTTTCATATTTTTATTTATTTATTTTCAATGATTATTTTTACTTTTATTTATATAGAGTTTTATCGATTTATTACATAATCATTGTAATCGTTAATATAATTGTTATTTAAATTTATACAATTCCTGTCAATTACATAATAACACATGCTATTGAATTATTAACATGAAATTAATGAATATTGCATTATTAAAATATGTCCATTCCTCAATCAATATTTAATACGTTTTTCAGTTTTTTATTATTCTGCCCTTTGTTGCTATCTGTGCCAAAATGCATGGATTGAACAACGAATTTAACGTTGGTGTTAAATTTTTGTTAAAATAAAAATATACTTATATAGACATTGAAATAATTCGGCATTTGAATATGCCGAGCAAAATATAAGAAAAATCACTTTTTAACGTTTTCGCGATTCTCTCAAGTATTTTTTTCTGCAATAAGTATTCCTTTTTGAATAAAGCTGAGGGATGGTTTAGCTGCGGAGGATACGTTTACCTCCGGGCGATAGACGGCTGTTCCGATAAAAAGCTCAAAGCCAAAACTTCTCCGAGCCCAAATCTCACGAGCAGAGAGAAAGAGAATGAGAGGAACGACCTGAGCTTTTAGTGAATAAACTCTCTTTGGAGTATCGATCTCCGATAAAATTTACCTTTTGGGGTATCCGCCGAGGCCAGCAAAGCGGGACTGCGTTTTGTGAAAATTATCAATGCAATCCTCGCTACCGCAGACAAAAGGTCAAAAGTTCATGAGACCAATTGGTATACAGCGGGGAAGTAATGTATTTTTGCTGCCTTGTCATTTATTTCATCAACGATCTGTCTTCATTCGATTAATTTTTCGGGTCAACATTTTTATTTTCACATTTTCTCTTATTTCTGCCAATAAAGTTGACGTCAAAATATTTTCTATTCAATAGCTGGTTTCAGAATACATAAATCCAATATTTGTGTATTAAAAAAAGTGTAAAAAAATTAAAATTTAATTTATTCATGTTTTTTTAACGATCGCTCAAAAAATACTGTTTCAAGATTCGTATACATGAAAGTACATGAGCAAATTGATCGATCAGCGTACGTCAAATGGTCTACTGACCATTTTTAAATACCGATAAATCCGTGTCACGTCTTATTGATCGATCTGCTTGAAAATTTGTTTATGTTCTGTGGTTTATAAGTTTCTGTACATAAATATAAAGATAATAAAAGTATTCGTATTCAGATAGTCGCCTTTTTATCTTATTGTTTATGAGGTCGAGTGTGTATGCACGTATATATATTTTTATCTAAAGAATATGTGTATTTAGCATATTTTTAGAGAAAATAAATATTCGTTATATAAACACATTTTTTAATTGCTTGACATTTCAATATTTTGAAGTTGTTCGTATATATTGTACTTGGAACGAAAATTATTATTTTCTGATATTGCAATAATTTGGCAAAATTATTTACAAATCTGTTTTAAATACATAAATTTTCGTATAGATTAAAATTTTTTCATTTGTTTCTTTTTTTCGTATATGACATCTTTTGGCTGTTTATATGGCTTTTGGCTAGTCTGCAGCTATCTATTTGACTATCTGTATACCAAAATAATGTTTAATTTTCTATAAAAAATATTATTATATCATAACATTTTAACTATAATATTTTTATTACCATCATTGGTGTATGTTAATTTTCTATAACAATATTTATTAACTTATCCAAACATAATGTAAATATATGGATAAATCCTATTACAAAATTCCTAATTGTGGAATAAAAATGACTTAACGTCTCTGTAATATGTAGACATATGTATATCGATTTTAAAACTTCTTCACAATCTTGTATTATTTACTTTGCTTTGTCCAAATTCGACACAAAAAATGTAGATTAAAATGTACCCTTCACTGACGGTACTCTAATTTAATCTAAAAATTCTATTAAACTAAACGCATATTTTTGTTTATTGGTGCCTCCCTCTAGAAATTTTCTTTTATATTTATATTATAAATAGTATACAGATAAATTTACATACGACAAATTCCCATATACTATGTACTATACTATACAATATATGTGCTATAATAATATTATAGTTATTATACTATAATAATTTACATACGAAAAATTCCCATATACTGTGTACTATTTACTATAAATACAATATGTACTATAATAATATACTATGTACTGTATGATACGTACTATTTACTTTATACTATATAATATATTCTATGTACCATATATTTTATACTTCATAGTATATGCTGTAAACACTATTATATAGTTTATATTCACAAATACTATAAAACGTACAAAAAAGTACCCCTTCCAAACATACCTAAATTTAACATAATTCCAGTAAATCCGCCAGTAAATATTTAACATAATTCCAGTAAAATTCGCCAATTGCTTTCCCGAAAGAATAGCTTGACATGTTTACGTATCTCTCTACCGAATTTTTTTTTATGTTCTCGCATACTTCACTTCGAAGCGTTTACCCGGCATATTCGTCAGGCAGGGAAAATCCAGCGAAAAGCGAATAGAAGAAAAGTGGCTTCTCCATCCACGTAGAGTCGTCATAAAGTAGAATTTTCTTATTTTTCCTAAAAAAAAAAAAATCTCAATAATTTATCTCTAATGGGAGAACAATGCCAAGAAAAGCAGCAACGAAACGATCCTGCGCCGTTCCCTCGCCGCTATTACGAGACTTCGTTGCTTTTTTTTTTCTTCGCCCACACACGCGCGCGATTCCGTCCCGAGGAACGCTCCTTCGCGATTATTCGCCGGGGCGACCCTCGCGCTTTTCGTCCGGGGTGGAACGACCCCGGGCGTCCGCACACAGACGATTTCGCCGTCGCGAAAATACAATGGAATAAGCGACGAGAGCGAGACCGCCGGGGAAATATCGTTCCGGTGGCTCCGGGATATCTGGGATCGTCGGAATGCACTCGATAAGACCCGGGGAAAGAAGAGAGGGTGACTCTCCGAGAGGGACCACGTATATCGGTTATGAGCGGGACAGAGAGGAGAAGGGGGCGGAGGGGAGGGGGGAAATGTTTGTTCGACCGGTGATATATAAGGGAGAAAACGAGAATTCGGCTGAGAGACGGAGCAAGAGCCAACGAGAGAATCCGTTTGCGTGTGTGAAAATGAAAGAGAGAGAGAGAGAGAGAGAGATGTTGCGCGCATACACACAGTCCTATCGATTGGTCTGCGGCGCGCTCCACATCGAATTCCTCCGGTAATCTCGACCATCGTTCGCGACGGCCCTTCGAGACAAGTCGCGTATAGGAAAACTCTCCTCCGAGACTATATCGCGCTTTGCCCGAGATACATATCTTTTTGAATTTGCAAAAAAAAAAGCAGTGGAGG
>JAPYYW010003370.1:0-15254 GCA_030522545.1 Cremastinae sp. A BG-2022a
ATTTGTTTAGTGGCAAAGAACGTTCTTTCAAATTTTCATCGTGTTCTTAATGAATTTCGATTCCCTATATTTTTAACATGTAAAACTTCATTTGTTTTCGCCAAGGCTATCGAAACCCCTTAATTGTTATAAAAATTCAAATCCAAACAATTCTTTGACATGTGCGATGATCTTAAATTTTTATGCGATAAATAAGTGCTATACCACTTGCTGCATGTACAATGAAACCTCCCATAAGTCATACTCTCATAAGTCTTATTTCGAACCTTTCATTTCTCATATTTTAGAGAAGTAGAGAAGAGACGTTTCTTTTATTATCACCTATGCCAAAAATCATAATTTTAAAATAAAAATTCCCCGTTAAAACTTCAAAAACCTATATTTTTTCACAAAACGTTAAAAAAATTAATTTTTAATCATTTAAAAAATAATTAGGTCATATTCGAAATATCTTTATTTCACATAAGGAATACCTTAAAATTGTAGAAAAACGGGCGAGAGGTTTTTATTTGATTTTTTTTAATTGCAGCACATCAAAGAGAATTTTTGCATGAGAGAAAAGCTTATTTCGGTTATTGCCATTTTTCAAGATAATGAAAAAAAAAGAAGAATAAAAGCTTCCATAAATTTTTTTATTGAATATCTTTCGTGCGGTATTTTTAATCGAAATATTTCGATGCTACGTTTCAAGGTGCATTTTCCATCTCGATGGCACTTGTCATGCCCCATTGAAATATATATATACCAGATAAATATAGACGTGCGACGTTTCTACAGGTATATTTATGCACGTCAATAAAAGAAGTGTGGAAGAATGAGTGTGAGGCGAGTCTATAGATACGGGAGGAGACCGTTATCGATTACGCATTCCTATCTCACCACCTGACTCTCTCGATATTCATATTCCATCTCTTCACATACGTAAATTGTCATTTTTCATCCTTCCAATGTCGCACGTTTAGAAACAAAAAAGAAACTGCGATTATTTTTCATCTACTTTTTCGTATTTAAACTTTTTTTTCGATCCATTTAGAAATATTGGAATCTGTCAAATGGGCGGAGTCAAATATGAACTGACACTAATCCAAAGAATGCAATTTTATTGAAGGAAAATGCAATTTCGAGGCTGCACATTATATATGAAAATGCGGTAAAATTAGCGGAGTCAGCAAAGTGACGTTGACAGCCCTGTCAGTTTCAACCTCCATCTGCTTGTTTGATATATTCTTTCAATCTCTCACACTGTACTTCATGTTTATTTGCTTTTTTTGTCGAGTAAACATTATTGATTCCATTTTTACTAATAATTTATTAACTCTTTATTACATAAATATCCCATAATACGTATAATTACTATTAGAGAATTTGCTCTAAGAGTAGTTCGTTTTTTTTTTGTCACCAGATGTCGTATCGCCATTCGACAGATCCCAATATTCATCCCGCACGTGAATAATTTCTCATACTTTGCATTTTTCCGATGTGATCGATCGTTGCGCGGGTCTTCGTCAATTTTTCATGCTCATGCGACCATCTCTTCGGATACATTAATTATAATCGTTTTCCGATTCACGGTGAATCTCTTCTCTCATTTTTATCTCTTTTTTTATTTTCGCTTATTTTTTCTTCTTCTTTTTTCTCACGTATTTTTCCACGCGAATCCGCACACGTATTTTCCTTTTTTCGCGTAACGTTTGTTTTGTGTACCTTTTTCTCGTACATTTTATTTTTCGCGTAACGTTTTGTGTACTTTTTCCTCGTACATTTTATTTTTCCCGTATTGTTTTTCCTCATGTTTTTTCGTTTCCCTTTTCAGTGAAGAGAAGTTTGGTTTTGACCGAATTAATGGCGAAAAAATTGCACGGTGTTGGTGAAAGAGTGTGTTATTATTCACGCTCGGAGCTCGTCTCCTCGTCGCTTCACCTTTATCATTACGTTTATTATCATTCTCCATTTTCCTCGGCTGTAATAATCGTCGGGAAAATTCTGTAATTGGTATCCACGAAGGATACACAGGAGAACCGTTTTCACCGGTGCGAGTGCGAAGGAGATAACTTAATATGAAGAAATAGTGATAGAGAGAGACAACCCGAGAGAAACATCACACGGATAGTCTACGATTTACGTCAGACGGTCCGCGTGTACGTTTTGTGCACGTGTTACCGGAATTTCCGCTACGAGTTCCAATTCCGATTACGGTCGTCACGATCATCACCGTTTATGTACCTTATCGAGGATTTCTTTCCGTTCCCACGAGAGATCCCACCAGAGACGTTTTGCTATTTTTTCCACCCCTCCCCTTTTTTACTCCGATATCGACGCGGCCAGTCCGATGAGCTTGCAAAACTTTTACACGCCAAGTGCCATTTTTTATCATTATATTATACGACAGTAGAAATAAGCCATTGCACTGTTCTAAAGAATATTATAAAAATTAAATATAATTATTGTGCAACATAAAAAAGCGATAAAAATTAAAAGTATACCATTTTTTTTAAATGTCGAGGTCGTACCACATCCTGTTGAAAAGTTTTGTAGATCTTCTTATTTTATGAAGTTTTAAAATAGTATGCAATAAAATGTTGATCTCAATGGAAGACTCATCTTTAAGATCGTATTTCTGAAAATTTTGTTATTTATGTTCAATTTATCGTATGCTTTTACCAGGAAGGTCTAACTTTTGGATATTTTGTGCAAACTTAAATTTCATGAAATATAAATAATTGTGCTGAAAAAGCTTTTTTTATCGAAACTATAAAACTTTATAATATAAAATCGTGTAGACGGTTAAATACATTAACTATTGTAAACAATATGAATATTAAAACCGTATGGTCAAGTAATTAATTTTTTTAAAAAGATAAGCTTCCTAAACGCTTTGAAAAAAATCACACGATATTCGGCATTGTTATTACTTATGTGTAATTTATTCAACACACTGAGAGAAATCATGACAGTAAATTGACCATAAAGTGACAACTAAACTAATTATATTACAATTAAATATATTTTTAACGTATTTATGGTAGAATTTAAATAAAATGTAATCACACAACTACACAAATAAATGGTTGCCATTTATTTTGTATATCAGTAAGATATAAAGTGCTGAAATAATTTGTTACTTTTTCCGCATATAAAATTGCGTTCGAAAAACGCACTTTCCGAGCAACCATAAAAAGATGAAAATAAAATCCATCAGAAAGTATAATTTTCCACCGAGTGATATAAATATCTATTTCCGCACTAGTGCTAAAAAGTGAGATATAAAGTGTGCTGAGATTGGTTACTTTCCGGATACAAAATTATGTTCGAAAATCGCACTTTCTGAGCAACTATGAAAAAATGAAAATAAAATCCACCAGAATGCATAATTTTCCATAAGACTAAGATTCAATTTGTTAAAAATGATTTCTCAGTGACGAGCTTCCTAATCATTGAGAAATTTTCACACGGAATTTCAGCGATTATTTGATCATACTTCGATTTCGGATATACAACATTCTTATAATAGCATGGCCATCGTTTGACTAAAATATTATAACAAAGTATTGAGAATAGTGCGGTTAAGGAGTTGAGAAAAATGGTTCAATTATCGGAACAACTGATAATAACGCGTATAATTAAGTTTCGTGTCGAATTGTGGATAATTATGGTTACGGAGGAGCGTAACAGTACAGCTTATTAGAATTGGACAAGTGGTGAGGAGAGGATGAGGGGGGGGAAGGAGAATAGAGGATGAAAAAAAAGGGTCTGGCAGGCTCTGTTTCGGTGAATGAAGAGGAGGCGTGCGCGCGGGGCGATGATCCGAGGACTATCTCATGTATGCGCCTAGAGAGAAAAAGACGCGATAAATGACGATGAGGAATGAAAGAACGGCGGCGGCGGCGGGATGATCGAGCGGGAGGTGTAATAGAGGCCTTGCGTCCGAGTAGGACAGTGTGTCGCCGTCTTGCACGTTGGGCCCGTTCCTCTCCACGTGACCTGGCCACTGACCCACTTTGCTTTCTCTCCGTTCTTCACAGCCTAGCTGCTACTTGTTCATGCCTCTGCCCACCGCCGCCACGCTCGCCTCCTCCTCCCTCCCTCCCTCCCTTTCCGCATCTTATTCCTCAACTTTTATCCCTCTCTCGTTACCATCGCCATACTTTTTTCTACAGGGTGTCCTCGCCCGGCCAAAAACCTCCCCGAATTTCTCCTAAGGTGATGTGAAACACCCAATTTTGTGCGAATTTTCGGACAAATCCCACGCTCGTATTTTTCGAGTAAATTAATTGAATTTTGAATATGTTATGCAGTGTAGACTGTACTAGTGCATGACGTTCTTGGAATTTCGAAAAACGAAAAAAATTTTTTTTTACTTTGGTTTTTGAAATTTTTTTGAAATTTCAAGAGTGTCACTGCATTTGCTTGAAAAATACGAGCGCGGGTTTTGTCCGAAAATTCACTCAAAATTGGATGTTTCATGCAAATTACCATGCAAATTTCGATAGCAAGTACTGTTTATTTAAAAAAATTTTGAGAAAAATTATATGTTTTGTAAGAAAAGAAGAAAAATCGAGTTGAATAATTCTACTGTTTAATTTCTGATATATTTCCAGTTTGGGTTTAGCGATTTCCCTATCGAAACACGTGTTAAGGTAGTTCGATATATAATAGGAACAACCATTTAATTAAGAAAATTTTGAAAAATTTGTATGTTTTGTAGAAAAAGAAAACAAATCGAATAAAAAAGAATTGAGTAATTTTACCGTTTAGACCCAACGAAACGTCACAAAAAAATTATTTATAAAAATAACTGGAAATAATCGACATTTTAAAAAATTATGAAAAAATAAAAAATGTTAGAGTACCAGCTACAGAAGTTTATATAAAAAAGTCAGCATGATATGCCGTTCAGTTTTTAAGAAAAAAAAATCATTGTGTCTCGAAGTTCAGTACAAATGATGAGGAAAATTCAATAAAAATAGCATGATTATGTTTCTTCTATGATTACTGATAATATTTTCAAAAATTCGTAATGTTCTACATGGACACTATTTTTTCATGAACAGGAGCGACCCATTTTTTATACGGCACTTATATAGCTATTGAATTACTTTAATCATTTATTCCTTTGATAAGAGCTAATTTAATGGTTACTTAATAAATCTGACAATAGTGACTCGATTTCTGGTATTGTTTCAAAATTAATAGAAATTTTTTTTATAGTATTAAAATAATTCACTAAAAAGTTTCTGAGTTTTCAGATTCTGTATATTCTTAAAATTTTACCATTTGTAATGCATATTTCATTCATCGTTTGATAATAAAAGTTACTTATTTGAAAAGGTTCACTAAAATATTACAGCTAAGGGTAGAAAAAATTCATGTCAAAAATATAAAGTAATTTATTAACAACAATTTATTATTAAAAATTTACTATTTTGTTAAAGATTGTGTCTTCAATTTCTCTGCAGTCTGATGATATGTGATATTTCGAGATCTATTTTTGAAATAATGAACGATGAATGTACATTGTAGGATTTCGTGAATTTTCGTATGCAATGTATGGAATGAAAAATGATTTTAAAAAGGAGAAAATAAAATACAGCTTAAAATTTCTCGTAGTTATTGATGCATTTCTACATTTCATATATAAAATATTTAATGAAGTTTAAAAAATTTGCGAGAAACCATACCGAGCATAAATATACTAAAAATGAATCTAATTAAAAATTATTGTGGTATAAAAAATATAAGAATTGGTAAATGTTTGAAAAAAACAAATTATAAAATAAAACTCCCGAAATTTATTTTTGTTAATTAAAGATATTTACTTCATTTTAAAAAATGAAACGAATATCTCGAGGATTAATATATTCTCGTTCATGTACACTAAAAACTTCGTAAATATCGATAAAAATGAACAAACTAAGAGTAGACTTTCTCAAATTTTGTAATGCTTCACAACTTCATTTTTAAAAAGTAGAATATTTTATTTTATTATAAAAATCGTTGATGATTCATGAATAGAAAATGAATGCAATAAAAAACGATGGTTGAATAAAAAATAAAGGGAAATAAAAGAGTATATAGATAAAAAAAATTGATACATTATGAAGTGTGGCATGTTGAAAAAAAAATGGAGGCATTAAAAAAATTGAACGATCATTGACCGAGTCGTATTCTCGATCGTCGGACGCAGAGGAGGATCGCTATCGGATTTCTCTCTTCAAATACAGAGCGCGCGATGACTCTGTGAAATAATGACGATGAAAAAAAAAGAGATATAAAAAGAAATAAATACAATCCCGAGTATATATACTATTTTGATCGGATCTCGGAGCTTGCGCCCTTCGGCAACGATCCTTTCAATGTATATACGCGGACGTACAAAGTGGAGTCGTAGAAAAGGCCGAGCGACCACCGTGGACGAAGATGTCGTCGAGCACCATGACCACCTCCACCGATCATTTCTTCACCGATCTTTCCCTCTCTCTGTCTCTGTCTCGCTGCCACCTCTTAACGGAGAAACAACTCGTCTCCACCACCTTGATTCCTTCGCATTTCTCTCTTGCTCATCTTCCTCTCTCTCTCTCGCGAGCTCTCATGACTCGTGCAATTCCGCGCCACATGCTCTCTTGTAGAACCTTTTCTCCTCGATCCCTCTCTCTTCTTCTCTTCCTATCTCCGTTTCTCTCTCTCTTCTCGTGTCTTTCTCCGTCTCGCGCTGGCCGGACGTAGTAAGCCGCGAAGAGGCGCGAGTAAGCACGGTCAGACAGGTACCATCCACTTAACTAGCCGGATGGATGAATAGTTTATACAGAGGAGAGTGATCCCCGGTACCGGTACCTTCGTCGAAAAAAAACGTTCATCTCCGATCGTGCAATACCTCCAATTACTTATCTTCACGCTCCGGATTATTATCGAATTTGTTACTGCTCCTGTCCGAAATAAGTTCGCTCATTGGCATTTCTTCATCGGAATATCTCGATAACGAGCCCACTCGCGAATGGAATCCCGGTGTGATCCCGTACGTTTCGATATACGAGGGTGAATGTTCCGATCCGTCATCGACGATCGGCCGGCTCGATCGTTGCGCTGATTTATTTCGACGACGATGATATAGATCGGAGCTCGTCCTCGGGCGAATATTCAGTGAACAAGTGTGTCTCCTTGTTGTTGTTGTTGTTGTTGTTTTCTTTTTCATCTTTTTCTTATCAGAGAGCAATAAGTGTCGATAAGCTATCTCTGGGAACGTTATGCAGATTTTCTGAGAGCAAATCGAAGATTCATTTGGTTATTTTGCTGCAACGGGAATCCGGGAAGAGCGCTTCTTTCGGATATTCCTCGGTGGGAGAACGACGGGAGTACCGAAAATCTTATTTGCACGGTGAGTGTCATGAGAATGGATTTGCTTTTTCAATCGTTCGGTCCGCAGCGGTGACGTAGAAAAGTGCGCGCGAGATAATTCAATGGAATGTTTTTTGAACGCGTGTCGCGATGATCTTTTTCCCGCCATATTGCACACATGCATACCTGCCGCGAGATTCCTCCCGCGATTTATTCATTTTTAATATTTATTGAAAAATTTAAATTCAGGATTTATTTTGGGATATTATTCGAGGGATGAAAATATAATCGCGTTCGGATAGTCGGCTTACGTTTATTTATATTTTTATATGCTTTTAGTATTTGACAGTCGAGTGAACAGAGAAACGTCTCGTTCCCGATATTCCTCGAATAATAGAAATCGAATCGAGAGAGCCGGGCGAGAAAAAAGACGACGAGCCAATTGTCGAGCCTTGACGCTCCGTCGATTTCTCATTCTCGTTTTCTTTTTTCGCGCTTTTTCTCTCGCACTGCAAATAAAAAGGATCGTCTCGGCTCTCTTCGCACTGTCATTTTTGCTCCTTGTACCTCTCGGCCGCCCGAGACGCCGCGAGAGTAACGAGAGCACCGCCGCGATACGTCCATGTCCTGATTTTTAGAAGCAAACGCGCGCGCGGCGCCCTCCTTTTCGAATTCCAGATTCACTGTCCGACGCGTCCTTATTTTTTTCGCCTCCGACACCCAAAAGTATTCAATGTCTACTCGAGGATGCAAACTTTATCACAACTATCCAAACCTTGTATATACTTTCATTTTTTTATATATTAAAAGAAGAACAAATATTTCATTAATTTATCAATTTTATTTTTTTTTTATAAAAAAAGGGTAAATTTTTTTAAAATTTCAAACGTGAATTTTTCTCACGAACGAAATTTATCTTCGAAATTCGTAAATTTTCCTTTGCGTTAATACTCGTGTAGTGACTAGAATAATCTCAGAATCACTGCGCATAAATAAATCAAATCTAAACAGTTAAATTTTTATTCTAAACGATCGAGTACTCGAAAGTATTCGATTTATCCTCGACAATACAAATTTTGATGAAAGAAAATAAAAAATTTATTGAATTTATTTAAATTTGTTCTAAAATTTAAAAAAAAATGTTGAAATTAGATTTTTGTCACGAACGAAATAAAACTCATTTTCGAAATTCGTAAATTTCCGTTTATAGTGTTCGAAATAATTTTGCAGTCACTATGCACAATAAATAAATTCATGCATATGTATTTAAATATTTATATTCAAATAACAACGTCCATGTTCTGATTTTTTAAGTAAACGCGCGGAGTGCCCTCCTTTTTGAATTCCAGATTCACTGCTCGACGCGTCCATTTTTCACGCTCGATAACCTAAAATTACTCGATGTGTCCTCGAGAATGCAAATTTTGTCGCAAAGTGCTGAAATCTTCGTATACTTTTTAATTTTTCCATAAAACATTTTTTTTTAAATTTCTTTAAAAAAAAATCCAAAAAAAATGTTGAAGTTCTATTAAATTCTTAAATTTCCCTTGCATTAATTCTTATAGCATCGAAATAATTTTGTAATTTTGCGCATAAATAAAATCTACGTATTTAAATGTTACATTAAAAAAAAAACAATTGGAAATTTTAAAAAAATTCTGCCAAAATAAAAAATAACAAAATGTGAAAA
Organism: Cremastinae sp. A BG-2022a; assembly: GCA_030522545.1. Classification (NCBI taxonomy): domain Eukaryota; kingdom Metazoa; phylum Arthropoda; class Insecta; order Hymenoptera; family Ichneumonidae; species Cremastinae sp. A BG-2022a. The sequence goes on from JAPYYW010003370.1 coordinate 9,023, forward strand.
AATGCGTGAATTTTTTAATGAAATTCTTCTGGAACGTTTAAAAATGAATAGCAGGAATAAAATCTGAAAATTAATCGTCTCGCGAGTTTGTGAGAAAGATATGGGTGAATTGACTGTGATTTCTGTCCATCGAGACGTTTGAGCTGGCCGCTCAATACCGTTCATCCTTCCCCGGAATAAAGCGAATATCTATTTTTTCAATATTATCGTATATAACCACATATTCGAATGTACCCACGTGCGCGAGCAAAAGAATGAAAAATTACCGACGTCCTGTTGGCACACTTTTTCCACGCGAGAATCATCAAATGTTTTCTTTTTTCTTCGAGAACGGTTTCTTTGAAAAAAAAGAAGAAGAAGAAGAAGAAGAAGAAGAAAAGAAAAGCTCGAGAGACATTTTCATTTTTTTTTCGAGTTGTATATTTTTGAATACGGTCAGAATCGAGAGATACGGCCAGGACTGAAAAATTTTAGCGAGGACCCTGAACCGATAATTGAACTAAAATTGAACACACTTCTCCGAACGATAATTTTATCGCGCTAACTCAATTTTTCAATCTCTGCGTAATTTAACGACGGTTTGACAGGAACGCGTGTGTCCGAGAAATATTCACCTCCGATCTGTATTTACGTGCGTACATGTGTACTTAAATCCGTGTACGGTTTGTATAGCTGTATTAAGAGACAAGTTACCGTGTCTCGTAATAACGGTGGTCCGGGAGACGTCCGTGTGACTTGGTAAACGCACACTATATAGGACGTTCCGTTCCAACTGGGTCAAAGTCAAAACTGTCGCGCGTCAGGTGGTATATAAAAATTGCCACTTTTCACATATTCTCATTTAGAACATTTAATAGCGTCGTAAAATCCGTTTGATTAAATTCGTTCAATAAACTTGGTAAAATGAAGAAAATTGTTCAGTAGAAAACAGTAAAATTTTGTCGAGAACGCATTTATTATTTTTTATGAATTAAATAATAATTGTCTAATCAAACGCAGGTGAAAATAAAATGGTTCGAAGAAACTTTTTTACAAAATGATTTATTATATATTTTTGAAATTATACTCTTGTATGAGAATAACACTGGGAAGTGAAAAAGTAGGGTATGTAGTCAGACACTAATGTTATTGGGTCAAAATCTTCTATAAAAATATATGTATTGTAGAACGTCCAATGGAAAACGTATTCATAGGTTATTGACCACTTGACTTAAAAATTTAATTACCAAACATGCAATTTTTCACGAAGTTTTATGGCGCAGTGCTCAAAATATCTATTTGAATAATTTGAAAAATATTTTACGACGAGACATCTAATAAGAGTTTGAAATTAATTTTTTAATTTAATTATCGACTATTACTATGCATAGTCATAAAAACTGTAGATTATGGAGGTAATTATTGAAAAAATATGCAAATGAAATCGGAAAAACGTTTTAACCTCTCAAAGCTACGAACGTTAGCTGATGCCAACGATGTCAGTTGATTAATTGTTGACTAATTTTTTTTATTTGTACCTTATTTCTATGACAAATTTTCCATATCTATTTCTTTATTTTCATGCATAACTTATTCTTATATTATTGAAAATATTGTCTAATCATTAATAAAAAAAAAGATCAAAAAAACATTATTCAAAATTTTTTTTCTAAACGATACTTATTTGAGCACTGAATATTAACACTTTCTTTAAACAATTGAAAAATATATCTTTTAAAAAAGACTTGTTAAAATTGTTTTTTTCTAGAATAAGTCAATTTTTTTAGAAGTTAATTAAATATTGTACATTTGTCACTATCTTCTTAAAATAATTGAAAAGTACCATTTAAAAAAATGCTCGTTTCTATAAAATTATTTCCAATTATTGAATATATAATATAATTAATGACTGAAAATGTCAAACAGATACTATTTAAACATTTTTTCTGAAAGTTTTAATTGAGTATACTGAATACTTGACCTCTTTAAAAAACGATGTAATTGAAAAGTATCATTTAAAAATAGTTTGTTTCTATAAAATTATCGTGAATTATTAAAAATACCGTACAATAAATGATTAAAAATGTTAAACGGACAATATTCAGACCTTTTTTTTTAAAAAGATAGTCAATTGAGCACCGAATACCGACACGACCTCCTTAAAATAATTGGGAAAGTATCGTCAATCAAGAAATGCCCATTTCTATGAAATCGTCATTACTTCCGCATTATTATCCAGAAATCAAAATTTCAGATGATATAAAAAAAACGTTTAATTCCATTGATCGGAGAATAAAAAAATAAAATTCTAGCCGGCGGAGAATGAGATTCGGTGAAGGGAAAAAAAATTAAGTCTCGATTGCCGGGAGCGTTTTAAAAAGTGAGAAACTTGAAGAATTTCGGTACAAGACCGTTGACGGTTCATCGCTCGCGTTAATTTTCGATCGTTTAGCACTTTTTTCGCCCCGTCCCGGCCATTCTTTTTTCTTTTCGTTAGCATCACGCTCGGGGAACGTTCGCCGGGTAAAAAAACGGTACCGGGCAAAGAGAGATAAAGCGAATGAAAAGAAGAAAACAAAAAGTGAAGTACGATTAATAAGAATGAAGACGTTGCTGATTGAAAGGGGGACGACAGGAAGCTCGGAGCACGCACACGGCGACGAATGTAAATACGTGAAGCGTGAGCGTGCGTCCGAACGGGGGGCTCACCCAGTTTGTCCGGTGTCGGTAGAAACAGAGGCGAGAGCGGCCGGCGTGCAGGAATCGTCGTCGGGAGACCGGATAATTGCATCGAACAGATCCGTGAAAAAGAACAGAGCGAGATCGGCCGCGAGAGGAAAAAATCCTCCGAACGAGAGAAAGAGCGAAAAAAAAAGTATAAAAATAGAAAAAATAAGAGCGAGAATAAACATCAGAAAAAACGCGCGCGGAGAAGCAGATAAATTGATACACAGGGGGGGAGCGGAGAGCCCGCGCGCAATCGGGTCACCCAGATCCGAACGTAGTTGCGTTTTGTCCTTTTTTCCCTTCTTTCTCCATTTCTACGTCCATCTCTCTCTCTCTCTCTCTCTCTTTCTCTCGGTTTCGTCTTTTTTTCCTCACAAATCGCGACGATGATGCGCGCACTGACCACATCAGCCGAGCTTTCTCCGCTGCTCTTTTCTCTATTCGCGCGATCCGTCGATGATCAATGAACGCTCGTTCATCCTCATTTTTCTCCCTCCCCCATCGCTCTTTTTCTCCTCCCGAGAATAAATATTCCGATCCCTCGACGATGAGGAAATGTTATCCTTCGGGGAATATAATTTTGCAGTCTTTCCTTCGTGTTTCGAATTTTAAAAAAGTGCGTTCGCGAAAAAATGAAAAAACGTTTTTGAGATATTTCTCAAAATATGTATTGATGAAATATAGGAAAAGTGAGAAAAAAGAATTGGTTGATGGCGCGTTCACGCCGCGAGGGATTCCGCGGAGAAGAACCGCGGCGGCCGATGAACGCGGAAGAATTTTTCGAGGCTCTCCCGAGCCGCGGAAACGGTCAAGGGACTCTCGAGTTGATAGAAAAGAGCGAGGGAACCGCCGGGAGAAGGAAACAAGACGAGCACGAGTCTCTGGCTGAATTCCCGGCGTTCGTTTCCCTCGGATTCCCTACTAAATTTATCCAAGAGCCTCTCCGCTGCCTACGTAGCATTTGCCTTCTTCCTACCTTGCCATTTATTTCGACTCGCTGAATTTTTCTCCGGGGTCAAAGTCAACTCAACTCCGCGCATCCCATTTATCATTTTAGCTCTGAAATCTCATCTCTTTCCTCGTCTAATTTTTGCGTTCCAAAGGTCGTGTTGGTGTATTCAATTATCGATTGTTGCTCTCCCAGAAAAATATCTAAATGTTGCCTGCTTGATTTATCGAATCATCTGGTGTACACTAGTTTCAATAATTTTGGGGATATATATTGTTAAAGTTCTCTAATAAAATTTTTGCATTCCAAAAAAATATTGTTTTCGTACTCGGTAGTACATTAATTGTCTTTTAGAATAAAAATATCTATATATTGTCTGCTTGATTTATCACATCATTTGGTGTACACTAGCTTCAATAATTTAGGGGGTATGTTGTTAAAGTTCTCTAATAAAATTTTTGCATTCTAAAAAAATTTTGTTTCGGTACTCGGTAATACATTGATTATCTTTTCGAATAAAAATATCTATATATTGTCTGCTTGATTCATCACATCATTTGGTGTACATTAGCTCCAATAATTTAGTAGATATGTTGTTAAAGTTCTCTAATAAAATTTTTACATTCCAAAAAAATTTTGTTTTGGTACTCGGTAGTACATTGATTGTCTTTTAGAATAAAAATATCTATACATTGTCTGCTTCATTCATCAAATCATTTGGTGTACTCTATAGCTTCAATAATTTTGGGGATATAAATTGTTAAAGTTCTCTAATAAAATTTTTGCATTCCAAAAAAAATTTTGATTTGGTACTCGGTAATACATTGATTGTCTTTTAGAATAAAAATATCTATACATTGTCTGCTTGATTCTTCAAATCATTTGGTGTACTTTATCTTCAATAATTCAGGGATGTTATTAGAGTTCTCTAATAAAATTTTAGCGTTCCAAAAAGATCTTGTCGGTATTCGGTAGTAGATTGATTGTCTTTTAGAATAAAAATATCTGCATATTTTCTGCTTAATTCATTAAATCATATGTTGTACACTATTTTCGCATTAATGCATCAGCGATGTTATTAGAGTTCTTTAATAAAATTATTGCGTTCCGAATGATTATCGATGACTCTTTACATTCAAGACAGACTGATTCGAATATCATATTCTGATGGTAACATGGCAATATTTAGGAAAATTTTAGGAAAATAAATTATGTGAAAGTTTAATGGTTTCTAAATATAATTTTTTTAATCATCAATAAGTGCTCAAGAGACTTTTATAGAAAACTAAGGAATCATTTTGAAATATTAAATAACTTTTTGAGACAATTTGACAGAGATTGAGAAATTCGCTTTACCATAAAAAAAACTTAGTATTTACAAAAATCTTTATTTATTAATTTTATTAGTTTTTTTGTTAACTATTATGACTTTGTTATGGTCGATTGTTAAAAATTTGAAAAATAATTGCATATGCGTTAAAATAAAGAAAATATATTGATTAAATAGTATCAATGATTCGATCATGAAATAAATTATAGTCCTTGAAATTAATTATAAAGCAGATATACATGCAACCATTTTTTACAATTACAAGTTCATTTAAATGCACTGAAGGGGATTTAATTGTTCACTGTCATAAAAAGTATATTAGAAATGTTGTTCGTCATAAAAATGATGCATCATTTCCTCGTGATTTATGAGTGAATTTCATCGTGAGTTTTCATTATTCACAATTGTTGATTTTACTCTACAAGGAGATGGAGAATCATTACCCAGCTGTTTGTATTTATTTTGCAGAGAGTTTTCTCATTTAAACATAATTTTATTCATCCACTTATCTATTCCATGTTCTTTCATGACGGAAGTGACGATAGCATTGTTTCCATTTAACTGCTGCGCTAATCTAACTTTGTTTCAAATAATGTACCTCTGCGAATAGTGAAAAAAGTTTAAATTGCGTTTTAATCAATCTATCGAAAAATTTAAGAATTTGCACAGTGAAAATGGAAGCTTTTCATGATAAATTGGTAAAGTTTGTACTTTATATTTTTGCCATAAATTTTTTAATGTTTGTCCTATACACTGGTTTTAATATCAATTAACGATTGAAATAAACTTTTTGAACCATTTCAGTGATAATCATTGTTAAAATAATTAATAATTACAAGTGAAAATTGAGTGAAAAGTTTTTAAATGTGTAACTTATTAATATAAAAACTTCTCATATAAGAGCCTGTGTTAAATATTGCCATTTTCAATCCTAAATATCTTGAAAACTAGATGGTGAACCTTCTTAAAATTTAGCATAGCTCTTTATTATACGTCAAAGAAGCTTCCTCAAGTTTAAAAAAAAATCCTAAGATTATGATTTTTTTATTTTCACGAGCAGCTGCGCGGCCGCTTTTTCCGTTTCAACATGTTTGAATTGATGTTTTACAATTATTTTAAGCGTATACTTCATACAATTTCGTTTAATTCGCTGTATAAATTGATTATGAGTTTCATGTCTTTTTTAAAACAGAATATTTGATGGCAAAATTTCTTGCAGATAACAAAAATATTACTTATACGGGGCG
>JAPYYW010003371.1:0-35386 GCA_030522545.1 Cremastinae sp. A BG-2022a
CTTCAAAAATTCGCAAAATTTTTCAAATTTTTTTTTATCGATTTTAAGACCTTATTCGATCGGAAATTTCCCGTAGATAACGAAAATGCTACTTATTCGGAGCGCAATCCAAGAATTCATATTGAAAAATTGAAAAAACTGATCCAAAAGTCAGTTTTTTGGCTTATTCTATATGAATTCTTCAATTTCGCCCTGAATAAGTAGCATTTTCGTTATCTACAGAAAATTTCCGATCGAATAGGCTCTTAAAATCGAATTTAAAAAATTTCAAAAAATTTGGTCAGTCGTACTGGGTCTCGGGGACCCATGAAAATTTCAATTAACGATATCTTTTCTTTCTCTTGACCAAATCGACTTTATTATGGGGAATTCTTAAAGTTTTTTACAAAACGAAGCGAATGGCGTTGGAATCACGTTAATTCATCAATTTTTTAAAAAGTTATCACTCCTTATAAATATTTTTGAAAAAATGGAAAAACTTCAAAAACTCGCAAAATTTTTTGAATTATTTTTTATCGATTTTAAGACCTTATTCCACTTTTTAGTGTCCATCTCTATATATATTTTTCATGTTTTTATATATTTCTTATTTTGCAGAAATTTCCTGCACGGACGGATAGCGGCAAACTCTCTATTGGGTCCGGTCGAGTTGGAAAAGGTCCTTCCGAACCGGGAAGTTCGAATATTCATTGGAACGTGGAACATGAATGGGCAGACGCCACCGAAGGAATTGAATGACTTCATGTTGCCGTCGGATATAGAGATCGTGCCTGACATTTTGGCGATCGGAACGCAAGAATCGTGCTCGGAGCGAGGCGAGTGGGAAGCCGCGTTGCAGGAGACTCTGGGACCGTCGCACGTTCTCTTGACAAGCACGGGTCTTGGAACTCTCCACCTGGCGCTCTTTCTACGCAGGGATTTAATTTGGTTCTGCTCCGTCCCGGAGGACGACAATTTTTCGACGAGGCCCGGAACGGCCTTTCGGACGAAGGGCGCGGTCGCCCTCGCGCTCATGCTATTCGGGACAAGTTTTCTCTTCGTAACGGCCCATCTGACGGCTCACCAGGAGAAGGTCAAGGAGCGGGTGAACGACATAAAGAGGATCGTCAGGAACTTGGAATTGCCGAAGGATCTGCCAACGAGGCACAAAGGCAAGGACGTTACGCAGAATTTCGATTGCGTATTCTGGTGCGGCGATCTCAACTTTCGCCTGGCTCAACCCAGGGAGGAGGTTATTCAGTGGATATCCGACACGAGCTTTCCCCAGCAGTCGCCTATATGTCTGAACAAAGATCAGCTGCGAACGATACTGAGCGAGGGAGCGGTCTTGCGAGGCTTCGAGGAAGCCCCCATTACTTTTCCACCGACTTACAAATACGATCCCGGGACTCAGAACTTCGACACGAGCAGCAAGCAGAGGACCCCGGCTTACACAGATCGCATACTGTTCAAAGGGAAATCCCATCCGAGAGGCTACATCAGACGCGTCAGCCACGAAAGCACGGCCTCGCACAAGGACGGCAACATCGAATGCCTCATTTACGATTCCGTCCCGAGCATCTGCACCTCCGACCACAAGCCTGTCTGGGGGGTCTTCAAGACTACCGTTCGACCGGGAATAGACACGTAATTTACCAATACGTAAAAGCTAAATGCTCTCGTAACGTAACGAAAGGAAAAAGAGAAAAAGAATTTCATTTTGTTTCAGTATTCCTCTGGCAGCTGGCCTGTTCAATCGTGAGGTCTATCTCGAGGGAATAAGAAGACGCGCCGCTGCGATGGACGACGCTCACAGTCCGGCGAGCGCGTGTTCGTTGCAGTGAGGGAAATATATGATTCAGGCATTCCAGATAAACATGGCCAACTTGGAATTACGCGACATCCTTGTTCATATTTATTTCTTCGCGTCCCAATCTCTTACTCGCAGGATCGAGCTGACAAGACTCGACGCTACACGGCTTCGGCATTGGGAGATAAATCTAGTCAAAACTATCCTAGGTTATATTTTATACTTTGAGATATCGGATAACGCAGGAGCGAGACAGATCAGGCTTCGTTGTTTGTGGTATTCACCGTTATTCGCTCTCGCGACGTTCTTTTTTTCACAATGAGAACGAGATCCGAATTTTGGAAGATATACATTGGAGTACGCCCATTTGTCGTACGAATTTCATTAGCTCTGATCCCGACAATAATTGTTAACGGAACGTGTATTACGAGGAAAAGTTAACGAGAGCTGACAAGCCCGCTTTATTATGTGATATATAACGCACGAGCACGCTACGTTATTTTTTCGTTTTGCGATTGTCACCAGTATTCTTTCGCACAAGCTCGCTTTAACTTTATTAAACGAGAAATTGTCTGCCCTAATGTGTACTCGAAGATATATATTTATTAATAATTATATATTTATTATAAATATCTGCGTGTATTTGTGTTGCGAGGCACAATTTTATCTGTCTTATATATTTCGCTTTGGTAGTCATACCATCGATCAATTAGTTGGGACCATTGCCTTCTTACGTATTCGACTATAATTTTAAAAACTCGAGTCGTAACGTCCAGTAGAATTTATATAGAAACAAAGTTACTACGAGCTTCAAGAATCGCGCTTCAATTTTCGTTGAAATTGTGCGGAAAATAATTTTTCCGTTTTTTTTTCTCTTGAAAATAAAAAAAGAAATGTGAGTATCGGTGAGACAAAGCTGTCTGCGTCATATACAGAGACGTGATAAAACTTCCAATTTCGTATTCTACCTACATGACGATGGAAGAAAAAAAATGCGAATGTTGAAGTGCAGAAAAAGATGTATATCGGCTCGTTAAAAATCGAACTCGACGACTTTTTTTAACAAAAAAAAATTGATTTTGAGTGACGACGTGTTCAAGAGACGTGCCCTGTTGAAATATTTCATGAAGGGCGCATTATTTCTTTTTTTTTTGCGAAGCACAAAATTTAATTGACCACCGTAATTGGCACGAGACATACTGTATGCCTTAAAGTATTACGATCGGTGAAACGCACCGATTTAAATTACTCTCGTGCCAAGTTATCGAATTCACATTCACAATCGAAAATGTATTTCGGAATACACGATCTCCCATCGATTCATCTATTCGGGGTGACACTTTCGTGTCAGCACCTAGCAAAAAAAAGACAAAGAAAATGTTACTATAGAGAAAAAAAAGAATATTTAAAGAGAAATGATAAAAAAGTGCTAAACACACGAGAATGTGTTGAAAAGACTGCAGCCTATTCGTATTAGACCTTGAAAACTTGATAATTACGCTGTGATACGTTAATCGTTATATGGAAAATATGAAGAGATAATGAAATTACGATTTACTTATATATGTATGTACGTAATAGAATTGAAGGGGAAAGTGGCCGATTCGGGCCAAACGTCATAGAGAACTTTTCACTTCAACCGGACGAGAATTGATAATCGCAATGATCCACGAGGACGTCAATTCCTTCAACTAAAGCGTTTGACCCGGCAATCAGGTTCAATCGTTCATTTTTTTAATCCTCGTATTTAACAGTACCTTATTATCTCGTTTAGTTATTTGTTTATTCGATTGATCTCTCTGATCCCACGAAAGCACGTCATATCGACAGAAATACCAGAGACCCGGATAAAGATAACAAATAGTATTTGAAAAATAGACCTACAATGTACAACAATGCCGGCCAGACAGAGCTAACGTTTTCGCTACAGGTGTAAAAAAGTACAATATTCATTGTGCGAATATGTTCTAGAAGATTATAGGACATGCAACAATTACACCTGTCACGTATAGTGATTCAATTAAACACGATCCGTCTAATACAGCTGAAATTAAAGGATGTATTGAATAAGGAGTGTATATATATACTATACACACATAATTATGTTTTAGGCATAAAAAGAAGATAGAAAGATATTATGAAATCTGGTGTTAGGTCAAGTGAGCCTTTTTATTGAAATAAAAAGCTAGAACCCGTAAAACAAATGTAATCTTGAAGAGGTTTTTTAGCCTTTACTCAAAATCCCAATATCCTAAAATCTCAAGAAAAACAAATGTGTCTTGTGATCAACCCATGGTGCGATAACGTAGTGCATCTGTTTTAGACAAATAATAAACGATGTAGGAAGTTTAACGCCAACTTTATTTTCATCAGCCACTTGGAGCAATACAATTGGTAAATAATATTTGAAAAATAAAGAAAAGATGGTAAAAGGAAAGAAAAAAGGTAGAGAGAGAGCGAGGGGGTGTAGGTAGGATGTGTTACTTATGTATCGTACGCGATTTCGCAAATGTCGTAGAAACCGAGTTGAGAGATTGCTTCAGTGTACGAGGTAAGAAGAGCGCTTTTGATTCATTAAAAGTTTTCCCAGCAAAGAAAGGGCTTTCGCATTGTGACATTATGGCATTACAAATAGATTCTTCTTTTCTTCATCTTTGTAATAAAATGTGAAATATTTCAACTATGAGGATATTATTCTCCTTCGACAACTGACATTCATTACATCACAAACGAGAGAGAGCTTCTTTCCTTCTTCTTCTTCTTCTTTTTTTCTTCTTTATAACAAGGGTATCATTCTCATTTTAATACCTATACTATATTAATAATAGTATGAACCAGGCCACTCAATAAATAATTTTATAAACAGGACATCATTCAGTTAATTCATTAATTCATAACCATCGCAATAATTCTGCCGCTGCTTCATTATTACATCTCGTTCCTTTCGTTTCACTATACATTTTTTTTCGTTTTTTTTTGTTTGTTTTCGTCGAACATACAATTACGATTCCGTATTAAAAACTTATCTATTCAGTTAAAAAATTTAAAACACGTAAAGTATGCGTATAAAATGTTTTTTAAATACATGACTAATATAGATCTTACCAAAGAATAAACGATACGGTGCTTCCTCCCTAACATTCTTTATTATCCACCTTCAAAAGTAGGTGAATACATTTCCCTGCTATAATAAGCGAAATGTACAATCTGCGCTCTCTCTCTCGCTCATTTTTTCTCTCTTTGAAGAGAGAAGGGTGTGGGCGTGAGGGAAAAACTCCCTAAATTTTCACAGAGCCCAGAGTTGAGAATCTTAGGGAGGGAACACTGTATTTGGTATCTCGATATTCGCTCTTCGTTATCTTCTTTTGTTTCTCATTTCTTTCGTAAAAAAGTCTCGCAAACCAGTCTTGCTCCAGGACTAAAATTCAATGCGAATGAATGATCGTCGCGGATGAAATTTGGCGAGAAAAAAAAAAGATAATTCGAGAATTAAAAAAAATGAATTGCAATTATACAAAATGGGGACAAAGATAAGTTTTGAAATAAGATTTATCGCTGGTAAGTTTGGTATCGGAATACGAATATTTTTTTAATACGCTAGCGCTGAAACGTACAAGAGTGTATAGAAATGGCTCTGTTATTTGCTTAGACATACCTCTCGTTGTTAATTCGCCATTTTTCCCCCTCTAGCATCGCCACCTCACATCTCAAGCAAATAAAAATATTGTCACCGGGTTTTCTGCTCGACATTGTCAAATCTGTGTGTGTGTGTGCCTCTGTATACTTCTGTTTTTTTTTTATCAAAGAAAATGGCAACAATTAAGACAATAAATTTTTGATGCGATACATTAATGAAGTTTACGATTTGAGTCTATCAGAGTTGAAGCCGTTTCACTCTATTCTTTCCTCTTTTGTTCTCACATAATCCATTACTTTTTCTCACCTCTTACAATTTCGAACGAATCTCGTTTTATCGAACATTTTGTTTCGGTATTATTTAACACAGACACCGAAGTGGGCAAGCTCTTTGCAAATGCACGACTAAAATTTTTTCGTGAATAATAAACTACGATGATTTTTAATTAATTCGTTATGTTTCTTCATCAATTCGCAGCTCGTACAGTTGGAAGGCCAATGGCAAGATTTACTTATCGTGAACGGCTTCTCAATCATTACTTTTTTTTCTTTTGCTTCTGTGTGTAGATGCGTGTTTCATGTGTGTGTGTGAATGCTTTTGCTTCGAATTAAATTACAGCTATATTATCGCTAATAGTATACGTGGAAGCCTTCCAAAACTCCTTTTAATTCGTTTTTTTTTAATAATGATTTTTCATTCATTTTGCTTTTCGCCCTCGCTTTTATTCGTTTCGTCTAAAATTTTAAATCGTCCCTTAGTTTATCTTCCAGCATTTATGTACTTCTGGAATAAAAATTTCGAAATCACGTCTCGCTTTTTTTTCTCGCGCGAGTGCAACTCTCTCTTTCTTCTATTTTTTTTTTCGACTTCCCACATTTTTTTCATCCTCCCTATTTTCGTTAAACTTTATCATTACAATTATTTCTTTAAAAAACGGGAATCTCTTATCGCGCACAAACTCGCGTTTCTCTTTCGTGTATAAGACTTTGGAGTGACGTATGTGTGTTTCGCGTGTTGTGTGTTTTACACGGTATTGATAAAACGTACAATCGAAGGGCTTATTCCAATAGCATGACTAGCGATACGTTCATTCGATGAACCGAATCAATTGCTTAAGCTATACTTCGCCAGTGGTATCTCTCTCTCTCTCTCTCTCTCTCTTTCACTCTTATTTTTTGTCGCCAGTTATATATCACAACCCGTTTAATCATTAAAACGTCTCTAATCTTATATAAATGCTGGCTCATCACCTTATTAGAATAAGTCGCCCAATCAAATTGAATAATATCTCTTCGTTTCGTTCAATTTCGCTAAATCATTCATTAATATACTAATCTGCAATTGTGCATTATTTTTCTTCTTTTCTTCTCTCTCTCTCTCTCTCTCTCTTTCTTTGCTCCTCTTGCATCGCGTAGTAATCGAGTTGATTTTTCGTCAAAAATCAGATCAAAGGGACGGGTTCCAAAAAAAAGACATTCTTGACACATATCATTCATGATTATTTGATATGTTTGCGATTCAAACTCCTTCCACATATCAAATTCTCCAATTTCTGCATCGCACGTTCGTAACGATTTGTTTCATCGAGAAAACAGTTAATTACTATCGTTCTTAAATAATTTCAGTCTTTGTCAACACAAGTGCGGAGATTATATCTTCGAGAAAATTAATAAAAAATTGACCATGATAAAACAAATAATGGCATTTTTATCTGGCTTTTTACAAAGCACACTTGGCGATTGAATTTATACTAAATTCCTTTCTAAAATAGTACATATATTTACTACATGTTCATTTATTTGTGCGTCATGAAAAGAAAAATTAGTTTACACGAGTTAAAGTTATAAAGGGATTAAAAAAATAATAAAATATTGGCTATTTGTCGTCGTGGCACTAAGAATTATTCAGGATTGACTATCTATATTCGAGCTTCTTTGACTCGAAAAAACAAATTATTATTTAATTAGTTAAATAAGATCTGCGTGAGATTCACATGATTGTAATAAAAAAAATGTTTTTTTTTTCGTAGTCTCACTGCAAGATCGATGTTTTTAAATTCAATATTTATAACAAAATAGAAAATATTAATTATAAGTCATGATTCTTTAATTCAGTATATAAATATAAACGTTCGGTAGAAAAAGAAATAAAATAAGTTCATTAGAAAAACTTAGAACGAGTCTTACAGTTCTTAGATTTTTGGGACGTTGGTAGTGATTTTCTTTATAAAATTCGAGGAAATGCCAAGCGGTATTATCCTTGATAAAACGTCGTCTGTCGAAAGGAGTTTCAACAAAGATATGTATTTTTTTGGAACATGGCCCTTCACGCTAAATCCTAATTCGTCGGAACAGCGATGCAGTTTTACCACTATTTTTATTTTTGCCCTGCCTGCTCTTTTCTCTCTCTCTCTCTCTCTCTCTTTCGCGGTATTTCTCACTCTCGTCGTTCAACATGATTCTGATTTATAATACACTCGAACGTATTTGACGAGTTGATGACTGGTAAATGACTCACTTAGGTCTGCAGGGTATTCGTTATTTCTCGATGAACCGTCGCCAAGTCCTGTATGTAACCGGCTAATCGCGAATTCAACGTTTCCAAATTTTGTTTTTGAACTTTGTTCGCACTGAGCGCGAGCTCCAGCTGTTCATGAAGTACCGTCAGCGTTTGATGCAACTCCGCGTTTTCCTTTTGAAGTGCCTAACGCCAGAAAATAAGTTTTTAAGGGTTTGCACAAAAATTAAGCTTTATTTTTTTTTACTTCACCATGAGAAAAAATGTAAAATGATAATACGTACGACAAAATCTTTGTTTTTGGTAGCCATCGTGAGTGCCTTGACTTCATCGTTGCGAGTCCTGAGTTCGTTCTCTAGCGCTTCAATTCGCAATTTCAATGCTTCGTTGTTACCCTCCGGTATCTTTCCGCTCTCCAGATCCGCATACTTGGCCTTGACGCGTAAATTTTCTTCTTTGTATAGTTGCAATTGTCTCTTCCACTCGTCAACATTCGCCGTCGACTCCTGCAGGGCACTCGTCAGTCTTGCATTGTTCGCTTTAAGAGTTGCGAGTTCGACCTAAAAAAAAGAAATACAATTATTCGATCGTCAACGAATGACAGGACCAAAAGAAATCTAAGACGTCTTTCTAAAGTTTCATCCAAAAGAGAAATTTATCAGAGTATGAAATTCTATAGAAATCGACTTATCGACGATGGATTGACTTGAAATTTTTTACTAGACATTGCATTTTAATAAAACAATGTTTGTATAGATTTTTTATTTCGAAATTGCAGCAATATATAAAACATTGACGATGGGGATGAATGTTGTAATACTTAAAAAATCGAGACTTTAAAAAGACATCCTTTAAAAAGAGAATAAAAGAAGGATAAGAGGAACGTACCTCCCACTTTTTAGCATTAGCCGAGCTCTGGGCGAGAGCGAATTTGAGTTTATCGTTTTCGTATTTGAGTTGCATCTCGGTAGATTGTCCGGACTGATTGGAGGTCGCGATCTGAGTACCTTTTCCCAGGTGTTGAGGACTCTCGGTATTCTGTTGTGCCATCGCTTGTGATCTCGCGTGAACCGCGTTTTTCAATTCTTCTTCGATCTTTACTTGGCAGGTGCCTGGCAAGGGACTACTGCTCACAGAGGAAACGCTGTTCTGTCCGGCAATCATGTTCGCGTTCGGATTCGGATTGTTCGATGCCGACATGTTTGAGTTTATCATCGACGAATTTGGTGGATCTATCAGATCCTGTTCGGACGATGGCATGTAAGAACGTTGCGTTATTGGACTAACGTTCGCACTCGTTGATGGAGTCACCGATGAACTGTTGGACTGCAGTTTGGCTCCTGCTATCTTGGTTGCCTCCTTCACATCGTTGAACTGATCTATAAACTATAATATGCACTTGTTATTACACTTTCTTAATATTTCTTATTATTTAAAAGGAGTACATTTTTATTTATTCTTGTATTTTGTACGAACCTTGCCTAATTCCGCCTCTGATGAAAATCCCAGGCCATAAACCGTATTGGCTCTCACGTCTGACCATTGTCCAAACTTTTGAGAAGTCTTTGTAAATGTCATATTAGGAGTAATTGTACTATTTATAACCGCCTGAAAATAATAATAATGAATAATTGCTTGTTAGATCAATAAAAACTTGCAATATGACTGAACAAATAGATATTTTTTACCTTTGACCCCTCAACGGATATAATTCTATATAAACTCCTTGTTGAATCATAAAAAAAGGAGACGGACACAGCCGCCGTGGACGCCGAAACCCATGACCTCTTGGTCTTGGGGTCGATGTGAAAAACATGCGCCTTGCATGTAAAGATTGGTTGCTCGCTTTAAAGAGACAATACGCATTTGTCAGTGAGAGGATTAAATAAAATGAAAAACTTGCTGCTCCAATATTTCACATTTAAAAAAAAATAATAAAATAAATAAAAAGTCCACGAGCTATCCTTAAATACTTTTATAATGATTAAAAAATAATAAAAATCCGATAATGCGCTCAGCTTTACGAGCTGGATAACAAATAAGCTAGCCCAAGTGGAAGAACATCTCTCTTTTGCTTTGTTGGTGGTTCTTAATGAGGAAATACTTGATTATTGGCCTGCATGAAATTTTACGAGCCAATTTCACGCAATCAAAATTTCCGAACGCTAAAC
The DNA here is from genome assembly GCA_030522545.1 of Cremastinae sp. A BG-2022a. NCBI lineage: Eukaryota > Metazoa > Arthropoda > Insecta > Hymenoptera > Ichneumonidae > Cremastinae sp. A BG-2022a. The sequence continues at coordinate 10,115 of JAPYYW010003371.1, forward strand.
AGGAAATGAAAACGAAAAGATCGCAATTCCTCTGAAAAAAAAGGAATAAAATAAAATAAAAAGCTTTCGTTTCTCTGCAAAGAAGCAATTAATTTATTTTCTCTCGCGTTTATCATCAATTCGGAATGCGAATTTGAGCGCACGTGACGCTGTGTGAGAATTTCGCAGAAGCGAAAATTCATCGCTGATCGTTCTGACGAGTGTATTTATTGCGAGGAGGAATGCAGCGAGAAAAAAAATATTGGAAATTCGATAATTGATCAGCGAGGCGGCGAAGGGGTATAATTTAACCTGTGTACGATAAAATATAACGCACCGCGTATCCTTACTTTCATCATACATATGTACGTACATATACGTACTATTTGTTAATATTCTAAGTATATCGATGCAGGAATAGATCCGTAGGGAGAACGATAGGTAAATTGTCAAAAGAAGAGAGAGAAGGGCAGGAGAGAAGTGCAAAAATGCTACAATAATGCATGTTAGAGACGAGTATGTATAATAAACTCACCCCATTGTTTCCTTTCCGGATGTCATAAAAGCTTATGTTTTACACTGACGGATTCATAGAAAATATCACACACTCGGTACAAACTCGGCACGAGGGCACGATCTTCGAGAACACACCTCGCGCGCGCTGCCCACCGATCCGTTTCTCTTACTCCGTTATCGCTCTCTCTCTCTCTCTTTCTCTCTCGTTATCTATGCAGCTCGCGTGTATTCCACCCCGTAAATCACGCACTCGAAGAAACAATAAACGATGTAAAAAACGTTTCGAAATAGAGGACGAATCCGACCGTTTGTGCTTATTGGAAAATAGTAAATAAAGAGAGAGAGAGAGAGGGAGTGACGGAGGAAGGGTGGGAGGATAAGGGGGATGAGCGACGGAGAAGGAGCGTTCGCTCTAATTGTAGTCGCGATTCACGAGGAACGATCGAGAGACGAACAGATGACAGGAGTCGCCATCCGCTGCTTGCCTCGCTTCTCCTCCTGTAGCGATCATTAGACAACGTGAAACTAGACGAATTTATCTCCGTATGTAGTACAACCGAACCGAAGCACCTGCGTCAAATCGATTTTTCCCCCCTCCCCCCGACAAGTGTACTCTAGCTGCCCCCCGTTCTATGCTCGAGACTCGTCGTCGCTCAACCTACCCTCGTCTATATCCGATTTGGAAATGTGTGTGCGAACGAACCCTCCACCTCCTCCGCCCTTGCTCCCTTCCTTCCTTCCTTACGCGCACTTACGCGCAACACGCAACTCCACCACATTTATATTTACTACGCGCCTCCTCCTCCTCCTGCGTCTCTCCTCTCTCGCTCGAAACGTCAGAGTCTCTCTCCCTCATCTCGCGTTTTATCGAGACAGATTCGCCTCCCGTCCTCGCACTTTTATTTTTTCTTGCAATTAATAATTTGCCAGATTTTGGATTTACCCACCCTCGCCCTCTTCTAACTCATCCACCCTCTGTTCATTCATATTTAATTTGATATTTTGAAAACACACGCGTATAATTTCCAAATTTTCGTAATCTGGATTTCCCCAAATGCTCTACCAACTGATAAAAATGAAAATAACCATGATCCAACCTGATCTGATATTTCATTCTCGTATGAGTCAACCTCCGTATCAAATTGTATCCAGCTGTAGCTATATAAATACTTGTGCTCCTTTTTTTTACGATATCTCTTATCTCATTTCCATTTTTTTTTGCATAGTTACAAATTTTCTGCGAAAGTCCTCGGTTATTTTATTCTTTCGAGTTATCACGAGGGTAATGCATATTATTTTATTGTATCTGTCAAGTTAAATACATGGTGTATATGTATATAAAGGTAAACTTTAACGTGTGTGTATATAAACAGAAATTTAAACAAGTTCGAGCAACACGTTAAGAGTTACTTGTACATACATACCCATGTACACAAACATCTGTCGAGTATGTATTTTGTGAGAAGAGTGCTTTTTTTTTCGTAGAAACTTCAATGTTGCTCCAATTTGAAACAATTTAAAATACAAACGAGTAATCGAAAAAAGATGATGAGTTTATCAAAGCAACGTTCTGTGTTGTCAAATTGCTTGTTTCTAAGTTAATATTTTATTTAGAATGTTTGCAATTTGCTAAAGATAATTATGTTTCAGTCATGAGAAATAGCGTCGAGAATGATGCACAAGCCATTGGAAACAGTTACGAAGTATTGGCTACCTCGACGGGACAGAGCGGCACGCTTGCAACGAATTTGCAGCAAGCGAGGAGTCAGATGCACGATGGCCTTGAGACCACGGACGGTACGGAAGCCCATTCCGAGAGCATGGAAGTCACTTATTCGGAAAACAGTAGCACTTCTGATCAGCAGGGTACAAGGCCCGTGCTTATCAATCTAATTCCTGTGGATTCGACATCCACTAATTTACCACTGAATCAACAAATTTGCCTGAGTACGGAGAGTGATTCGACGTTTGTAAGAGTCGTGGATTGCGAGAATCCTGAATTACGAATGGCAAGTCTGGAAGCTGTGGAGAATATGTGCGAATCTGTAAAAGATAATCAAAACTGTCCGGAGATGATGACCAATGGAATAGCAAGGGGAGTAATAGCTTCTGACAATTCGAGGCAAGCGCAGGAAGTCCCGAATGTGGGGACGAGCAGGCAAAATGAGAATCGTGCTCCAAAACGCAACGAAAGTTGGGAAAGTTATTCCTGCACGAGTATAGCCCAAGAGGAGAACGGCGCGACTACGCGTGTACCCGCTACGGGTACGATAGTCTGCCCGAAAACTGCCAAGACAGCGGGACCATACATTCTCGGACCTCTCATAGGTTCTTCCCCTGTAAAAAGTATTGTACAGTGCCTAGCAAGAAAAGCTAACACGGATAAATTTTATACAATTAAAATATTAACGCTCAAAGACGACAACGAGTACGAGACTCAGGACGACAGACAAGGAAAAATGTTGCTCCACGCGGAATACTCGTTGCTCAGTTTGTTGCAGAATCAAGATGGTGTTGTTCATCATCATGGATTTTTTAAAGCAAGTTCATCCTCAGTACCACCTTTATTCAACTTTTAAAAACTCATGTCCACGTGTTTTATTCGTACTTCATTAAAATAATTTTGCAATTTATTCTTAGGACTGTGCACTCGAGGAAAAAAGTATTCCCTCGGGTCGGATATATACCGGTAAAACAAAGCGACGACTTTGCCTCGTTCTCGACTGTTTGACCTCTCACGATTTTAATCCGCGAAACGACGAGCTACTGAATCTTCAGCATCACGTTATTCGAGAAAAAAAATTATCGGAGAAAGAGAGTCTCTTGATATTCACGGATACTGTGAGAATAGTCGCCTGCCTGCACAAGAGGAACGTCGTTCATCGAGATCTTAAACTAGGAAACTTGGTACTAAATCGGAAAAACAGAAAGGCTAGTCCAATTTCCTTGCAATTGAACGAAAATATGGAAATGTTTAAAAATTAAATGATTATTTGAAAATTCATGAAACCCTTGCAGGTAACAATAACAAATTTTTGCCTGGGCAAGCATTTAGCTAGCGAGAACGATCTGCTGAAGGATCAACGTGGCTCACCAGCGTACATCTCCCCGGATGTATTGTGCGGGAAACCATACCTAGGAAAACCGTCGGATATGTGGGCCCTGGGCGTTGTATTATTTACCATGCTCTACGGCCAATTCCCATTTTATGATAGCAGCCCGACACAACTTTTTAACAAAATTAAAGCAGCCAACTATCACATACCGAAGTATATATTTAATGCTCTATTTTTTTTATCAAATACTTATTTCGAGTAATACCATTATTAAATTATTCGTTCCAGCGACGGGAGAGTGAGTGAAGGGACAACAAATTTAATAAGGAATCTGTTGGTGTTGCAACCTAGTCGTCGGTTAACGGCTGTACAGGTACTCGATTCTCTATCTTCGATAATTGCCATGTTCCGGGTGCCAACGGTTATTGGCGAAGAGGAACATGTGGTTCCGGAAGTCAGTAGCGCCAGAGTTGAGTCGATCCAGAAAAAAAATGAGAACAATGAAAAGAGCACGGGAGTTAAGCCTTTATCCGATTTTTACAAACAAATCATGTTGCAGGTGAGTTGCATAGAATTTTTTCGGGTTCGTGCGTGGAATATATGAGAAAGGTAAAAATCGAAATAATTATTATTATAATTTAGGAACAAATGCAACAAATATTGAATCAGCAGCCTAGTCCGATGGCAGCGAGACCAAAGCCTTATTACGGACTGATTCCCGTGCACAGAGTCGATTCGGAGCCGAGAATGCTGACGCCTGCGGAATTGGAACGATTCGAGCATTTTATGCCTCGAAACACGCCCAGACAGTTCTCGCACACTTCCACGAGACGTGAAAATCTTTACCTTCGTGTACGTGGAAATTCTCGATATCGGGGGATGGCCAGTCAGGGACAACAGACTTTGAGGCCGAATCAAAATCCTTCCTCCATCGTTCAACAGCCCTCGCACAATTCGTCCATGTTTTCCATCTTCCCGGACAGCAATGCGAGCAATCCGGCTCAGCCGCAAATTTATTCCGGCAACTCGTTCGTCAACGCAAATCGATCGAATCAATCCATTAACAACGTTTCAAACGTTCTTCTGCATGAAGCTCCAAGCAACGTCAGAGTCCGCGAGTCTTCAGCGCCTAACGGAAACTCGGACTCGCAGAATGTTGCCTCGGCTTCGACTAACTCGAATTTCGACGGAGCCCTTGTTCTTGATCGTCTCTACAACCGAGCGCGTTCGATAAATCCTGCCAATTCTCCTGGCGTTTCGATCCACAATGGCAGTGCCCTCTCCTCCATTCCAGTACAACGTACTCCAGGTAAAACATTTTTCTCCGGTGTATTAAGGGGTTTCGATACACGTAACGAAATAAGAAAAATTCGTTCAAATTTGGAGAGGATATTCTTTCATATGAAATGCAAATTTTTTTAGAATTCTCGTCTAATTATTTTCCGAACAATTGAACCATGAAATATCATTTTTTAGATAATATTGCTATACTTTCCGTGTATAAGAATGTAACTTCAATACTTGATTACTCGAAAACAATGTAGACGATTTTTTTTTCTGAATTTATATAAATTTGTTTAGTGGCCTTTATTTATTTTCGCCAACGGTACCGAAAGCCCTTAAAGGTCGCAATACGTGAAAGTAACTAATTAAAACAATAATTTCAGCGATGATGAACGGATCGTCGCACATACCCGAAAATCTTGGAATCGTGGGGAGACCGATGCACAGTAACGTGGACGTTACTTCAGAACCGACCAGCGAAAATCTTGAGACGGCTTCTGGTCGTAGAAGAATTCCGGATCTATTGGTAAATAACTCAGGAGCAGCAGCAATACCGGAAGCACGCAATCATCAGGATCTGATGGCGGTATTGGGTGGTTTGTTGTCCCAACAAACGGAATCGTCCAACGAAATAAATAGATCAGTGCCAGATTTGGAATCTCAGAATCAATTGACACCTTTGAGACAAGCAATCGTGGATCATTTTCATCCCCAGAGGATGAGGGAGCAGCGCTCTCGTGTGGATCCAAACGAAAATCGATTGTCGAGATCTCCCTCACCTGGTGGTTATACGAACGAACAGCGTCTTCGTACTTTTATGGCGTCTCGGCGCTCTCGTGTGGATCCAAATGAAAATCGATTGTCGAGATCTCCCTCGCCTGGGGGTTATACGAACGAACAGCGCCTTCGTACTTTTATGGCGTCTCGGCGATCTCGTGTGGATCCAAACGAAAATCGATTGTCGAGATCTCCCTCACCTGGGGGTTATACGAACGAACAGCGTCTTCGTACTTTTATGGCGTCTCGGCGCTCTCGTGTGGATCCAAATGAAAATCGATTGACGAGATCTCCTTCACCTGGGGGTTATACGAACGAACAGCGTCTTCGTACTTTTATGGCGTCTCGGCGCTCTCGTATGGATCCGAACGAAAATCGATTGGCGAGATCTCCCTCACCTGGGGGTTATACGAACGAACAACGCTATCGTACTTTCATGGCGTCTCGGCGGCAATCGTCTCTCTCGCAGAATCGTTATTCACCGTATACATCTCCGAACTCGACATTTTTCGTCGGGGATAACAGAAATCGTGGAGAATCGAACGATTTGGAGGCTCTTCTCCATCAGGTTATCAGGAGCGGATGGGAAACTTTGGGAATAATCGATCTTCTACAATCGGCGCAGCGAAGTCGGAGCGACTCTGACCTAGGATCGACGAGCCAGCTTTCCGACTCCCTCGCTCGACCATCCTCTCCGCGAGAATCCTCAAACGAGCCAATTTCCGCTTTAAACAGAGACGCCTCCATTTTCGAGACCCGCAGCCAAAATCCCTCGCGCGAACCCTCGTCCGATGCTTCCTCCAATTTTCAACCGGGCAACGCTGAAAGACACATTTAAATCAACCTCGAAGATAATACGAATTTTATTCTCATTGACGATCTATTTTCCTCCTGTCTGTCAACTCTTTGCTTATTCATATCATGACTTATTACTATTGTTTTATTTATACGCATACATACATATAATTCCTATTATTTCATTTTATTGTTGAATTGTATTATTGAGCCTGAGTATATAATAAATGAATGTTTATTGGCAGTTTTACAGTTCCATTTCGATATTTTTTATTGTCTTAGACTAAAATTTGCATTTTTCAAAAGAAGAGTGTGTATGTACTTATATTTTTTATTCGGTGCTCCGCACGTGTCACGATCTCTCTTTCTCTCCCATGAGTTTACGCGCTCACGTTACGAACGTTCCTCGTGTGTCGTGCCGACATTTTTTTTCTTCATATTATCGTTCCTAGTGCAAATTAAACAAATATCTTTGACGATGCTAACGACCAAGACTTTTTATCGAAAAACCAAAAGTGGAAACATATTTAAGGTACACATTATGGAGCAATAATAACGTTTTTAGTGAATTTTTGAGGTTAAACGTAATATTGTTGGATTTTGGCAGACCGTCAGGGAGCACTATCTTCGAGATGATATTTGGTGCGGCTCCGAATTATGTCAGAATTGTACACCGACGAGAAATAATGTCGTTCTCGAAGAAGAGAATCCAGGAGCCAAGAGTTCTCTCTTTCCTTGTCCACACTATGTACTCCTGGACACTAACGTTGTTTTGGATCAAGTCTGTATTTTATTTCCTCTGGATCAGTTTTTAATATTAATGTTAAATAATACATATGAGATGTTATAAATATTGTTTTCATTCAACCAGATTCACATTCTTGAAGAGGATGTTATTAACAATGTTATTATAACACAAACCGTTTTGGAGGAAGTGCGTCACAGGAGTTCAAATGTGTACAAAAAATTGAAAGATATTTTATCGTCTTCAAAGAGAAGATTTTACATCTTTGTGAATGAACATCACAAGTAAGGCGAGCATCTCAAAATTATTTTGTAAATTTTCACTGATTTGTTGTAAAAAAAAATGTCTTGTTCTCGCAGAGAAACTTACGCGGAACGTGTACCTGGTGAAAGTATCAATGACAGAAATGACAGAGCAATCAGAGTTGCTGCAAAGTGGTACAATGATCACTTGGCTGTTGGAAATAAATCGATAAGAACAATATTATTGACAGACGATGCTGAAAATAAGGCAAAATGCGTAGCAGATGGAATTCCCGTAGCTACGAGTCAGTAAAAATTTTAGACACCTTTTTTTTGCATTTTAACAATCAGTAAGAGCTAAATTTTCATTCTCCACAGTGGAAGAATACGTGGAGTCTCTGGAAAACGGAGCACTGTTGTTGGACAAATTGTGTAAGCGAAGTTACGCTCTGGAAGGGGGTTCGCGAGAGCCGTTGTTCCCGTGCCATCTGACGCCTGCAGAATTGCACGAAGGCATAAAAAATGGGAGACTGCTTCAAGGAACGTTTCTAGCATCGAGGGAAAATTTTCTCGAGGGTAGCGTCAATGTCGAAGGAATGGAGAAATTTGTGAGTTTTTGCATTGAAATATAAGTACAACGCATTTGGCGTTGCATTAATGCGTTTTTATATCTGTAGATACTCGTTCAAGGCCACACGAGTTTAAATCGTGCGGTCGACGGAGACTTGGTCGCGATTGAATTGTTTCCCGAGAGTGAGTGGTCGTCACCGAGCGATCTCGTTCTTCAGGACGAGGACGACGAAGATCCGGGTGATGTTATCGAGGAGGATCAAGAACTCGTTGAAAAGTCCGCTAATAGAGTTGATCAAACGCCAACGGGTAAAATAGTTGGCATTATAAGACGAAAATGGCGTCAGTACTGCGGTATATTACAAGCAAATCCGGTCAAAGGGGTAAGCAGCTCGAGAATAAAAAAAGATTGAATTGCGCATATCGAGAGGAAAGATCAATTATTGAGTGTTTAGAATGGAATCGAAAGTTTTTTGTTCTGTGATGACAAAAATTAAGGTTCAAATTTTTCAGTACGTCAGACACTTGTTCGTGCCAGCTGAGCGAAAAATCCCGAAAATACGAATCGAGACGAGGCAAGCTGAGAGTCTCGCGAGTCAGAGAATAATTGTCGCGATTGATTCTTGGCCACGCAATTCGAGATATCCACTGGGACACTTTGTACGAGCTCTCGGTACGATCGGTGACAAAGCAACAGAGAACGAGGTACTCTTGCTGGAGCACGATGTACCGCACAGTCGCTTCTCCGACGCCGTCCTCAGCTTTCTTCCAAAACTTCCGTGGGTCATCACCGAATCGGTAAGCTTCGTAGATATCGAATAATCTCATTGGCTCGAGACACTTGGACAGTCTCGATCGTCCTTTTCGTTTTTTAAATCGGCGCCGAACAAGGCCTTGATAGAAAAATCATTCGTGCGTTACTCTCACCAACCTCCGCAGTTAAAATTCCTTCTCGACAACGTACACTAATCATACGACCGAGGACAAATGATGGCTAACTTGTAGAACGCTTCTTATTTCGTCTTGCAAGCTCGCCTCCAATGATTCCGAATTCAGGGTGATGGTTTCGCTCGAATATTGAGAGGACGATAATAAACCAGAGTTATCGTTTCCATCCAGATTAACTACGAGATTGTTTGGGACACTGGTGAAAGTTGTCAGTGCTTGAATTTCCAGTAGATCGTCCATATCGCGAAGAAGGCTGTACTCGTCGTAGTCGTAATCCTCTTCCGGTCTGGCAATAAGAACAACAAAGATCTCACCTGCGTTCCTCAATCAAAGCACTTGAAACATGTGTTTTATTTGAAAAATGACCTTCTTCGAATTTGCATGGATAAACTTGGAAAATTATTCGTCACTGTGAAATCTGGAGGAGGAGGCAATGGTGGAGCTATGGGAATCCTTGATTTTTTCTCATTTGAGTTGTTCTTTTTTGTTGAGCATGTTGATGAAAATTCAACAGGAATTAGAACGTTGTCCTTGTTCTTTTTCACACTTTTGTTCGTGGATAAGTCGGAAAATGTCTTCAGATTGGTCAATTTTCTCGATACGAGGGTCTCCAAATTTTCCAATGCGAGCTCCTTACACTTTGTTCAAGCATCACAATTTTTTCTCATTATTATTATTATTATTATTATTATTATTATTATTATTAACGTAAAGTTTATTTAATTAAGGCGAAATTGACAAATAACCTTTATATCCGTCAACAGATTATTGAGAAGCTCCGGTTTGTGAGTCGTCTTCACGTTCTCCCATCGTGCAAACAGAGCTTTGTCATAGAGAGCAACGACTCTTTCCATTTCTCGAGATTCTGTTAAAAAAAAATAATTTTCTGAGAACGCTGCTACGAATTTTACTGATTCGTCGATTAAGTTTTTGTACCATCGTCTCGCATTCTGTTCAAAACTTTCTTCACCGCTGCATTCTCCTTTCTCACGTAACTTCGTTGAGCTTTTATTTTATTTATATTCGTCAGAGACGAATTTATTTCCTTGAGTATGATCTCGAGCTCCAACACGTCGTTGTCCAAACGATTTTTCACGACACTCAAAAGAAAATGAGGGTACATTTTCCACGTTTTCAATATGAAACTTTTAAAAAAAGCTTACATCGGATAGTCGTGCACGAGAAATCCCAAGTCCTCCATATTACGAATGTGTTTTATAAATTTTTCCAACTTATCACAAAATCCTGGCAAATTTTTGAGGGAAACTTTTTTATTATCGACATCACTGTCGGATGTTACTTGAATGTCACGTTTGCCAGAATTTTCCATGCCCTTTTCGGTAAATGGATTTTTCTCGGTTATTTCTGACTGATTGATGGTGCCAGGGCTCTGTGTTTTTACATTTCTTGAATTAATACATTTTTAAAAAATTTTATCAATGCACGAGATTACCTGTGAACCTCGTTTTGCCATTTTGAATCTAGACAATACTCGATCAATGATTTTTTCACCTTTACCAGAATTTTTACGCATAACGTGAAATATCTACTGTTTTATTTCGACCTTTTTTCATTATACATCAGAATAAAGTTTATTCTATAATTTTATCATGAGAAATAATTTGATTTGACGTTAACGATCGAAAGCTTTTGACATTCGAATTGTTATGTCGCGTCTTTTATTTTCCGTGATTCTCAACACTTTTAAAATTTGTTAGAATCTTGTATCATTGAGAATATATGGAATAGACAATCCCAGCAAAAAGTAAATTCTTTACGTTAAATTTGTAAAATCTAGACTCTTGTTTGAGCTAAAAAAAATTTTAATCTCAGTATTTGACTATCAATTAGTATGCTTTTTTTGTATGCTTAAAAAAATACGAAAAATGTATGCAATTTTCATTTATATAAATATCGCTGATACATCCTTAAAATATAATAAAAATAATCGTAGGATATCGCACAAAGAGAGGATTTACGACATCTGGACGTTTGCTCTGTCGATCCACCCGGATGCACTGACATCGACGACGCGTTGCACTGCCGAAATTTGGAAAATGGAAATCTGGAGGTCGGAGTCCACATTGCGGATGTTTCACATTTCATAAGACCTGGCACCGCGATCGACGAGGAGGCTGCTCTACGAGCGACGACCGTCTATCTCGTTGACAAAAGAATAGACATGGTTCCAGGTTATTTCATTATTCTGAGCGATGAACTTTTTAAAAAGAAAAATGTAAACGATTATTCTTAAAATTCAATTAAATTGCAGAATTGTTGAGCTCGAATTTGTGCTCGCTTCGCGGCAACGAGGAGAGATTCGCATTTTCCTGTTTGTGGGAAATGGATCACGATGCGAACATAATAAACACGAAATTTTTCAAATCGATCATCCGTTCGCGTCGTGCTATGACTTACGAGGAAGCACAATTGAAAATCGACGACAGTTCCCAACAGGATTCAATCGCTCTTTCACTCAGAGGTCTCAATAATTTAGCCAAAAAATTGAAAGCAAAGCGTCTGCGTAATGGGTACAATCATAAACTTTCAAAATTTTATAAATACACAAGTAATACGTTTTTCGATTTGATAATTTTATCGTAATATCATGTTCAATGTTTCAGAGCTCTCGTTCTCGCTTCGCCAGAGATAAGATTCCAAGTTGACAGCGAGACGCACGATCCGATCGACGTTGAAGCGAAAAAAATGCGCGAAACTAATTCCATGGTCGAGGAATTTATGTTACTCGCGAACATATCGGTCGCGGAAAAGATTGTTCAAGAATTTCCGGAATGCGCGATGCTCAGAAGGCATCCTGAACCTCCGCAGACTAATTTCGATCCTCTGATCAAAGCTGGAAAGCATCAGGTACACTTTTCTCCACGTTTCGATAGATAATAATTTTTTGCTCAAATAATAAATAATTTATGACGATTAATTTCTACTCGCAGGGCTTTGAAATAAAAACGAGCTCGGGCAAAGAACTGGCGCGTTCTCTCGAGGAAGCTCACAAAGATGATAATCCATTTTTCAACACGATGCTAAAAATATTGGCAACTCGTTGCATGATGCAAGCCGTATATTTTGTCTCTGGCATGCTACAGCCAAACGAGTTCTTCCATTATGGTCTAGCTTGCCCCATTTACACCCATTTCACATCACCCATTAGAAGGTATTTTTCACATTTTCGATGCTCTTCTTCCAAATTCAGAAATGACATTTTTTAAATATTCATTTTGCAGATATGCGGACATAATTGTTCATCGTTTGTTAGCCGTCTGTATCGGTGCCGACGCGACGTATCCGGATCTGTTGGATAAAAAAAAGAGTCACGCTCTTTGTCATAATCTGAATTATCGGAATCGAATGGCTCAGTACGCTGGACGTGCGTCAGTCGCATTGAATACTCACGTACGTATTTTCCTGTTATTACGCTTTAATTTATTTTTACTCGCTGATGAAGATGCTGCTTTTGAAAGATGAAAAATGTGGATTAATCATTTCGTTCGATGCAGTTGTTCTTCCGAGAAAAAGTGGAAAATGAGTCCGGCTATATTTTATTCGTACGCAAAAATGCCCTACAAATTCTGATACCCAAGTACGGACTGGAAGGAACGGTTTACTTGAGCAAGAAAGGAGAAAAGTCTCCGGTTAATTTCGTCTACGACGAGGAAGAGCACACCCAAACTTGTGGAAAAATCGTTTTCCGTTCTTTCGATCCAGTTACCGTGCAACTGAGTCTCGATCGTTCAAACGTGCAGCACGAAAAGCTCGTTTTCAAATTAGTCCAGCCGGAGGTAAAAAATTTGCGTTACGAGAGATTTATCTTGCAAGATATTTTCTACGATGCTGCTTTTTCACGAAAATACTTTTTTTTTCCTCTTCTAGATTCCGGGATTCAGCGTTCCCGCTTCGGTAAAAGATGCTTTGGAAATGTCAAAGAGAAAAATTGAAGAAACCGGAGAAGAAGGTTCAACGAGTAGTTCGAAGAAGGATAACACCGCCACGACCGTATCTGCGCCTCCGAAACACAAAGGGAAAAAGAAGAAAAGAGTGCGTTGAAGATACAAAAGTCTACCTTCACGCAATAAAATTTAATATACTTTTTTTATATTGACAACAATGCAAAGAGGCAAATAAAATAATATTTCGAATAAAACCAGCCCCGCGAGAACAGCTCTTTTATCCGCTGTTGAGAAAAATATTTTCAAAAAGCTTTTACCTCTTGGCGCAGGTAATTTCGTAGCCAACGGTCGGTGTTAAAAAAATCAGTCTTATCGAAAATTCGCTCTAAAAAAATAGAAACAATCTAGACACATGACGATGATTGTTTGTTCAACGCGATTATCGAGCAGAATTTATGTTCGTTCGAGATTTTTTCTTTTTGAAAATCATGAAAAACGACGTAATCGCATTCTCGCTATATTTAGAAGAATTTTTGACTTTGTTCTCGGAGGGCGAGATCGTGCGGAGGGAGCGCACGGGACGTTTATCGGCAAGACGACGGAATGCACAAAAAGGGGATTATTATTGATGTTATTATTGTCGCGAAGTAATAGAAATAAGTCTCTTGGACACATAATGATCGAGGCAGGGAATGGAACGGCGGCATTTGGGGTCGGAGTAGTAAAAATGACGATTGCGCATCGGGATCGGCGCAACTCCCCGTAAAAAGCCGGCTCGATCGCTCCGTCTCGTTCTTTCTCTCGCGGGCAAGCTATCCGCGGGACTCGCGAACGCGCTCTACCGTTTTTCTCTCCTCAGTGTGTACGAAGCTCTGCTCCCACGTAAACCCCGATGCTTCTCACTCGCGCGCCCCCGTTTGTTGTTTAGTCACGAGGAACATCGCGCTCGCCACGATCTTTCAAAAATTCATCGTCGCCATCGCCTCTCTTCGCCCCTTCGCGTTACCAATAGAGAGTTTTCGTTTCCACGGACGATTTGCCAAATACGCGTCGTCCGTACGATAATCAGCATCGCCAAATAATTCACGCGCACTATCGCGAACGACACGCGTATGCTTATGAGATAACATTTTTAAAGAGTGGTGAAAAAAGTGTTCTAGAAAGAAAAACGCAGTTTTTTTTTGTTTTTTTCGTAGCGAAAGATCAATCTCTCTTCTCTGCAGTGCACAATTTTTTTTTTTACAAATATAAGCGAAGCAAATAGAGGAAATGCGGGCTTTCGGATTTCTTGGAATTGCTGCGATCCTCGCGGTCTTTCTGTCGCTCGGTGAGTCCAACCTTTTTCACTTTTAACCCTCAATTATACACAGAGCCTGATATTGCTGATAGGACATCACAAATTATGGCTCTTTCGACGATATCGAGCGTTAAAGTCCATGGTGATTATCTGTACAGATATAGTTTTGTTGCATTCTCCCGCCTGTTTTTCTCCTCGGAATTCCTTAACACTTGGGACACGTTTTTTTTTTTCATGACATGTTATTTCGACCACCCGCGACTATATTCACTCTTGCCGCGGCTCGATCAACACCTGTTGATATTCCGACGAAAAGTCTTGTTTCGAATCGTGAATAGGTGATTCACTTTCCTATACACACGCGGAAATAATCTTTTACGAAAAATTATCGTTTTGTCGTATTGTGGTAACAGTTTAGAAAAATTGACGATTTTTCGTACACATAAAATCGAGCTATCTTCGTCATCTTTTTTATCTGAATCAAAATTAATCTTTTATACACACGTTTTTTTACAATTTTCAAATAATATTAAATAAATATTAATTCATCGAATAAAATTCTTCTAACGTTGGAAAAATGTAAAGAATATGTATTTTACTGCACTGAGAACAGATTTAGTTGAAAATATTTCGTCGAAACAACACTTGTTTATTTGAAATAATGAAATTTCAGTTAAATCAACCAAGAATTTAGTTCAATTTGAAAAATAATATCGTTGAACGTATTGAAACAAATATATTGTTGAATCAATCAAATTTCGTTTTCAGTGTGCGTGAAATTTGCGTCGAGGGTGAAACAATTTTTTACTCAGAAACTATTCAATTACTTCATATTATGTTTTTCTTTATTTTTTCCACAATTTAAAGACTCTAAAGATATTTTTTGTCGAGACCTTCTTTTCCAATTTAAGAAAAAATAATCAATAGAGCTTATTTTTCATTTACACGACGACTGTGAATTAATTTTTTTTCCACGACTAAAGTTTTTTCCCGTAGAGCTCGCCGTTCATTTTCATCCTCTCGTTGGCCATTATTTATTATTCTGGTGCTCGCACAGAGAGGGGACGAGTAATTCGTAATATCCGGATCGAATATCCCCATAAAAATATTGCATCTCATTTCACAGTCGACAAAATTCAAGCGACCCGTTTTATTTTCCAATTAGAATCTTGTCATTCGCTTGACCCCGTTCGCTAAATATTTTTTCGGTCGCTCATCGTATGGAAAAAGTAAGAAAATAAGACGACGACGACGAGCGTCGTCGAAAAGAAAAAAAAAAAGAAAAAAAAAGCAACGCAAATATATATTTGAAAATGTTATTGGTCCCGAAGGTCCTCGGGATTTGTTTTGTACTCGAAAACAATCACACGGTTGATTTGGTGAAGAGAGGAAAGAGATTTAGTGGAGGTACATAAATCGGCGAGGAGCCGAAGAGATTTTCATTCTGAGAGCCTCGGCGGGGGGACAGTAAGCGAAGAAATGATGCTCGAGCGATTGGGACCGGTAGCAGCGTGAATGCTTGCGAGAATAAACGAGATAAAAAGCGAAAGTAACACGAGCGTGGATAGACCGAGAGGGAAAAAAAGGAAAGAACTGAGAGACGGGTGAAAGAGGGGGGGGGGAAGGGAGGGAGAGAGATCGCGACCAGGTGAAGAGTTCAGGTAGAATGGGAAGTAAGAAAAAAGGAGGCGCAGATGGCTGAATGAACAACTGGACACTACGGTCACCGCGCCGAATTTTCTCCTCTACCCACAAATACATCTACTTACTTTTATTTCCACACGGCAACCTGAACAATGCCGAAACTCGGATTTCTATCTCTCTCTCTTTCTCTTTCCGCACTTTTCACAGTGGCACGTCTTTATACCTTTTTTTTTCTTCGTCTCCTTCTTTCCTCTCCTCTCGCTTTCCGCTTCGAAATCTGTAGATTATCGATATATTTTACGTTAAATTTGAGGAACGTGAAATATAGTCGCGTTTTCAGGGAAAAACGTGTTTTCTTTTTACACACTGCGAAAATGATAATTTGTTGGAAACTTGAGTTATTTTACTATATTTGAAAAAATTATACTATGTATAAAATAAAATTGAGGGATAGATTATAGTTGCATCGATTGGATTGCACTTTTATCACACTGACATTTTTTTTTTGAAATATTTTGAAACGATTTTATAAATTGGAGACACTAAATTATTCACTCTTCATATGATTGAAAATAATGCTGGAACTGACACTCAATTTAACTCGTCGAACTGCTACGAAACGTTTTTCGGTAACGAATTACCTTTAAGACCCGACACGTCTTACCCCGACACTTTGCACTGGCCAACTGATTCAAAATTTCGTCATTTAACCGAACAATTAAGCCCTTAATCGGTTTTTCACTCCTTAATGACCGAGGGATTAACGAAAATTTGAAAATTTTTTTTCCTCGTTACGCTCGATTAATTTTCTCTCTTTTTTTTATGTTTACGATCCCCGAACTATTCAGGTATATTTGAGATAAATAGTAGAAAATTTTGTTGTCAAGTTTTTCTTACATTATTGCACGAACAAGTTATAATAAAAGTAAGCAGAGAAAATTTAGCATGTTCGAGGACCTTCAGCCTGATTTTTCGAGAATCAAAAATAGGAAGATCTCAAAATTTCAAGTGGCGATATCTTTTCGTGTCCTCGATGATATCGAATTCATAATAGGTAATTCCTAAAAATTTTTGCAAACGAAATTAATGATTATAGGAGGAAGATAATTATTTCCAAAGCAGAACACGTTGAATTTTCTATTTAATGAATAGAGATTAACCAAAAGTTAATGCGCTCCGCATATAATACGCTCCATTCCAATGAATCGATTGGAAACCTTATGTCTTTTTTAATATAGAATCTATACACTATATTTTTATTCCTTAAATCACTATTTAGACAATAAAATTTATTGATGCCATTATTATTTTTGCATAAAAGACTAATTGAAAAAAACGATCATGTACTGCGGATTTGACACGTGACATACATTCTTAAGTCATATTTTAAGAAATTATTTTTTTCATTTATATATAAATTCAAAAATATCTTTCATGTACCACGCTCTTTATGATGGTTTTTAGGATATCTTTGAAAATCATATATTACACAATTCTTGGCACGCGCTTCGAAATATTGAAAATAATGTCAAATTTTTTTTGACATATCGCAACAAAAGATTTTTCTCTTCATCCGCAGTTTTTTTTTAAATACACCGAGGGCTATTTTCGGGTGCTTCGAAGGCAAAAGAAAATCGGAGAGGATCGTTGAGAGAATATTTCATCGAGCCGATGAAAGCTTGAACTTGAAAGCGTCGTAAAATAACAACTCGGAAATCCCATTACGCGCGCAATAATAAATCCAGTTTTCATTTTTTTCTTCTTCGATATATTTGATAATATATACTATATATATATATACACTGCTGATAGTGAAACGAGAGCTTAATGAAAAATCCCGAGTTAATAGATGAGGGGGGTAGAGAGAGAGAAAGAGAGGATGGGACTGTAAAACGAGAGGAAAATCTTGAAGGGTAAACCGGAGGATTTAATTACGAGATTCAGTCGTCGGTCGTGTCTGTTTTACCCCGAGCGATTAATTAATTCAATTACTCGAGGGAGCTGAGAAAAAAGGGAAGGACGGACGAGGGGGAAAGGGGGAGGAAATTCGAACCCGCATGGGAGAAAAGAATGTTCCCCGCTCCCTCTCTGCAACTGCGTTATTGACGATTATTCTACTGCGTTACGAGAAACGAATAAGCGTGTATATGGCTTTCCAAGCCTGCATCGGTGCCCTCGCCAGCATTATGGAAATTGGAAAAACGAGACTCGTGAAAAACTTTTGACAATTCGGAATCGAGTTTCATCGAAATATTTTGCCTGGTGAGATAAAAATATTCTATATATGAAGAAAAGCATAGGAACGAAAGAAGAAAAAATGATCGTACGCCGGGGGAATTTCCGAGTTCTTTACACTGAGACGCGATAGGAAGAAAAGTATTTTAGCGGGTCATTTGAAGAGAGCGGAGAGATAAGAAAAATATTGGCATCGCTGATGCCCCGCGCGAAGAAAGTTTATCGTCTCCAGACGCGGTTATTGGATTCGAATAACGTGCGTGCGCGCGTTTTATATGTATATTAATCGCTTATCCGGTGATTTAACTAAATTAGCGCATTACTAATTGTTGATCGAATCTTTCATCGATACGAATAACATGAAATATAAATATATGATGTCATTGCTAAATGAGATATGCGGACTTTGCGAGAAAATGCGGAAATCACATCTGACTCTTCCGTTGCGAAATTATTATCTCATTACGCAATTTTGCAAGCAAGATTTTCCTCTCTCTCTCTTCCTCGATTATTTTTCACTTTCTTTTTTATCAAGGTAGTTGTCTCGGTATAGTCAATTTAAAAAGTTGTATATTCAAATAATGAAAAGGCTTAAAACGTGTGTCATTTTTTAAGTTTAAAATATTAAAAAAAATGATCGTATATTTATCATGGTGATTGACGAAGTCAAACATCAGGTTTAAAATACTTATTTTGGCAAGAGCGGATTTCGTAATTTTTATAAGAAAATTTACTTCAGAAAATTACTTAATTCTCTATCACATAACCCTCTGTTTTTTATATGTTGGTCATTTAGACGATTATATGTCCTGAAAATTGAAATCTCAGAAGAAGGCAAGGAAAAATATCTCTTTAAATATTTACCTAAATTTCATCAAATTCTACATACGTATTTTGTCCAGAAAATATCTGTATATATTACAACAATCTCGTTAAAATTTGAGTGCAAAGATATAGAACATTCTTAAAATTTATTTTATTTTTATAACTATATTGATTATTTCAAAACTATATAAATATAGATATATTCTAAAAGTAGTATCGACACGTTAACAATAACGTGTCGAAATCTAATTTTGTGTTTGGGATATTTTAGAAGCTTGGGATTACAATAACATGTCGAAATCTAATTTTATTTTTGAGAACCAATTATAATATGAACAGGATTTAAAAATATATTTAGTTGTCACTTTATATTAAAATTCATCTTATTATTTTTTCTATTGTTAATAAATTTATACATTTATTTTCCTTTCTTTTTTGCGTGCAAAATAATTTTAATTTTTGGAAAATAAGAAATAGGACCGGCGGACCTAAAAAGAGGATAAATAAAGAGGATTAGGAATGTGCGTGCAAACTTTTCAAACGACTCATCGGGAGCTCAAACGTAGAGCGAACTACAAACACGCCCGCGGAGAAAAAGAGAAAAGAGAGAGAGAGAGAGAAATGAGAGCACCAGTGCTGTCCGAATTTGTATTCAGGCCAACCGAAATCTTCTCGTGATTCGCAATTCGTGCTTCTCTTTCCGCCCATCACCGACACAGAAATCTGAGAATCAATCCCGCACCGCGTGTCCCATGAAAACGAAGAATAGCAAACAACCTCATCAAATATTTGTCATCAATTATTTCCTTTTTAATTTATCTCAATTGATAAAAACATTCAATTTATAAGATTTTTTATCGCAGAAAGAATTCAAAATAATTTATAAAGTTGTATATAAAGTAAAAAATAATTGTTAAACGATATTTTCATGATTGCAGTAAAATATAATTTTTCACGCATTGATCATCGATTATTTCCTATTAAATTACACAAATTACATAAACTGTGCACCAGAAGAGTTAAAAATAATCTGGCAAAATATTGCAAAATCTTCTGAAAGTCGAAAATAATTGATTAACGTGCGATTTTAAATATGATTAGTGAAATAAAATTTTTCAAAAGTTTGAATAAAAAATTTGTGCTATAGTATTATAATTTGACGATAAAATACATATAGGCTTGCACGAGGCTTTCGGCTTTTCTGAGATATCGGCAAGTCTGTTACGGAGTTCAGAGAGTGTTAAGAGCCCCTCTCCTAAATTCCAAAAGCCTCGTAATAATTCGTTCGAGTTGGTCTGGCGACCAGAAAACGTGCCTCGAGCATACGTTTTTTTTTCTCCTGCCCTCTTTTGCTCTCTCTCTGCCTCTGTTTCTTTCTTACCAGACGGTCCCCACGGGTTCTCCCGTCGCGAGAAATTATCCTGAAAACCGCGACGTCTCGTTGTGTACGAACGAAGAAAAAAAAAAGAGGAAATAAAAATTGGAAATGAAAAAAAAAACACGAAAGAAAGAAAGGGGGGACGACGAAGGCGGTTCGTGGGGGCGCAGATGGTGACTGAGTGACGTCACTGGCACGTAAAACTCAGCGAGTAATCACTCTTCGATTGCCATGGGGAGAAAAGTCTCTTTCGCGTGTCCGCATTTAGTATTAAATATACCGATACTCCAAAAATAAATTGGAGTAAAAAAGCTCACCGAATCGTCCCAATCAATTTCGTTCGATCAATATAATTTGTTTTATTCACTTGTTTTACCGATAATAACCTACAGTTTTTTCTCACTTGAAAAAAAAAACCCAAAATCTCATTTGAGTCGCTTTGTAAATGAATTTGAAAAAAATCTGTATATGTATATTATTGGTAAAATCTATGTTAATAATGTGCGTGCTATTTTATGAAGTGAAAAAGAGGAACCGGAAATTGAAAGTTCTCGCAATAGAGAGGTAACGAACCGGACGAAAAAAACAGAGAACGAAGGGTGACGCAATCTGCGTTTTTTTCTTCTTCGGAGGACGAAATGAATTTACATCGGATGATCGACGAATTTTCCATTTGGTCGGTTTAAAAATAAGAAGCGCAAGAGACGTGACAAACGCGAGTGAAATGGGAGAACTCGCCTCGCATCGGCTCAAGTCATAATAAAAGATTATTTCGCTATTTATTTTATTTTATTTTCAGTCCAGCAGGCCTTTATGAAACGTAACGTTGTTTCGAGCGACAGAAAATATACAATCTTTTAGCAACCTGAAAATCGAAACCGTCGAGCGCAGGCTCTTTCGTCATTCGCCATAAACAAACAACGCGCCTCATCGTCATTTTTTTAAATAACTGTTTTCAACGCTATAAAACCATGAGGCAAACAAGCATCATCCTCGCGTCAAATAATTCTCACATTTAATCCTATTGGACCTCTTCTCCGATGATATTTTATTATTGATGAAAAAAAAAAGATATCGATGAAAAAGAATTCTTCTGTGCTTATTTAGCAATAATGCGAAGATCGATCGGAAAAAATTTTTTTTAAATAAAAATAGTAAATCCTTGAATTTGCGCACTTTTCAAAATTATTCCCATACTCGTTTCGTGAAAAGGAAAAAAATAAAAGGAGCGAGTAACACGAAGAAAAGAAAATTGATCGAGAGGAATAAATTCGTATTCGAAATCGCTTCCGCTGATCCACATAATGAAGGGAGGGGGGGGGGAGAATTTAGTGGCTTCGAGGAAAGTCGAATCTATAAATACGGTTAGGTCTGGTGGGCCGAGCGACTCGAACGCGAGAGCTAGGATACGAGCCGGACAAGAGCAGACAGAGCCGCGCGTTCTCGCTCACATCCCATCCCGCGATCTCGCTCTACACGCTCATGCTGTCTTTCGTAAATATAGCATCTCCGAATTACACTCATCATTTCCAGTAGCCTCGCTCGTTCCCATCTCCCGCAGCAGATTCCCCCAGCAATTCAACGAAAAAAAAAAAAAAAATTCGCTCCTTTTTCGGAAACTCCTCGCCGCGTCGGTCCCTTGCTCAACGATTCCGTCCCTTTCCCTCCACTCCGATTCTGCTCCTCACCCGCATTCGTTCTCTTCCGGGTTCGCGCTCTTGAGATCATCCTTAAAAATCGATGGAAGAGCGAATATATTGGCTCATCGCCGGACTTGGAAAATAAACAGAGACAAAAGGCTTTGAATCGGGGATTATGAAGATAGAAGGTTGGAGGATTCGTAGGCGTTTTACCGGCGATGCATTCATAGATTTTAAAAAAGCACACGCGCACCAATGCCGCGGCGATATTGGCGAACGGCCAGCGCGCGAGAAAATAAACTCTTGAACTCGCGTGAAAAAGCCCGTAAACCTCGTTCCCGGCAACAGAGAAAGTTATTGTTTTATTGTTGTCTCATAAACAAAATTATTGCTCGTGTACATCGACGGATTTAATACTTGATAAATAATCCCCATTCATCACCAAATTTGAACCGAAATTCAAAAATAGATTGGAATTTGTTCAAAAAGATATTGATAAACTTTATTCGTGCTATAATGGGATATTATATAGGTATAATGATGAATAATAAGCATGACAGAGCATTAAAAAAGGTTCACGAGTTACTTGTGACCCAAAAAAATAACTGCACCTAATAATTAATTTTTTTTCATTAAAAATAAATCTAGCTTATATTAATTAATAACTAGGCTCAATTTCTGCGCATTGGTAAGATGGCAAAATTTATTCTATTTTTTCGTATTTTTGGGAAGGTATTCCGGATCATTAAGGCTTATTTCAATCAATTTCATCGAAAAAGATGAAAGATTTGAAATACTCTTCGAAATATTCTTCTCTCGCTTTCTGTGGGTTAATTACTCCTTAATTGTCCTATATATCTTAATTATGGCGGAATTTTCTCTAATACTGTAATAAAATTAAATGAGTTCAATATTACGATTTACTATTATGAACCACTTTGATCTTGATCTTTATAATTATAAGTCTACGATATGATAAACCATATAGTGTACGATCAAAAAAAAAGCAAATTATACACGTTATGACATGCGTTATTATAGAATACGTAAATCTCTGGCCTGACACTCTGTTGAACTCTATTCGTTTCTTAATTATAAAAGTGCATGTATGATCGAAACCAAACAGAGTTTATCTAAAAACTGCTCTAATAAATAAAGAGGTATAAATATTCAAATAAATACAAAAACTTAACAAAAATTGATTTTTAACTTAAATACTCTAAAACGTACATTTTGGGTATGTCACTTACAATGATAAACTAAAAATGACATCCGATATCTTTAACTGACTGTCGTCGCAAAGCTTACGCGATTTATTTACGTTTCAAAGTGTAATAAACTTTTTAAGAAATGAATATGGAATAAAATCAGACGATATGTCAGTGCATGTGAATTGTTTTATGCAGGGGTTTTCTTTTAAAAACTATAATCATCATCTTTTTATCAATGACCGGAGAAAAATGAATAAATAGCCCGAGACGTCATTCAATGTCTAACACTTGGCTCTCTATAGTATAAATAAAGCTGCACAAAATCGAGAGTTTTCGAGATCTATTTGCATTGCAACGCGATATTATGTGCACGTTAGGTTGATTTTCTTTTTCTCTCAATCATCACTCGGAATCAACAATACTCATTTGAACAAAAAAACTAGTATATCAACTGTAATGAGATCACTCAGCTTTTGAACTGAGCACATTCTCATAATATCATCGATAAATATAATAATTTCGAACGATTCCTTATCGAATCTCTGAGAGGCCAACTATTAATATACAAAGTGCATTTATAAGCACGTACATAGAAAGTAGTACATAATATATACTTTAATGATGAAGTATCGTATGACTTAATAAACAAATTGAAATGCAAATCAATGAAAAAATAATGAGATTGTTTGAAATATGAGTCTGGCTCGTATATTATTTTTGAAAAAGTATATCATCGCAAATTGTTCGCATTTCCGGTCAATGCGTATATATATATACATTGGATTTCACTCGCGGAGAAGCAGACAACTCCGTAATTCTCGCTTCTTATCCTTCCATCGCCAGCCAGCCAGATGTTTTTCCCCAACACGGACAGTCTTTCTATTTACATGAGCTTCTTTCACTCTCACTAATTATCCTTAAATTGCTTCTCTTCAATATTTTTGTGTACTCGCTTGTTCGCAAGCAAGGTCAATTCCTACCAATCTCAGTCACTACTTGGATTTCTCAAAACAACTTTTACGAGACAGAGCGGTATTTAGTCGCATATATATACTACAC
Source organism: Cremastinae sp. A BG-2022a (assembly GCA_030522545.1). NCBI lineage: Eukaryota > Metazoa > Arthropoda > Insecta > Hymenoptera > Ichneumonidae > Cremastinae sp. A BG-2022a. The sequence continues at coordinate 34,221 of JAPYYW010003371.1, forward strand.
ACGTTTACTTTTAAATGAAATTCACTTTTCTTTCTCGATTCTCACAGCAATTGCCACTTTACACTGTATTTTCATGACCTTTTTTCATCGAGTTCATAATAATGCGATATATATTTTCCCAAGTTGCATCAAGAAACAATAATGAAACATTTACTCGCTTTTTTAGTAGCAACAAGTGCAGCAAGTGAGCGTGGAAATGATTGTCTTTTTTTTTCGAGCATTCCTTTCAATTTGCGAGTTTCGAAACGTGTCTTGCGGACTATTAGTTCGCGATATTTAAAATCTGCTTTAAATACTCGTTACTACACGGCAGTCGCTCGCTGCGGAATTTTCATTGGCACGGGACAGTGTGTTGCAACGAGTGTGACGTCACGTGAAAAAAAATACTCGTTTGCAGAACTCGTGGAATTCGTGTCCTTCGAAAGACGGCCAATCGATCGTTCGAGCGAAACGCGCGCGTTGATAAATAATCTTAGACTCCCCGATAAATTCATAATTTCAAACGAATTTGCAGTCATCGGGAAACTATTTCAAAAATTCATTTTACTATGCGTTGCTAACTCTTTTTGTTTTTTAATTTCGTTACGTGTCTTCTTGTTTCGAAAGCTCGTTCATTGCGGAAGGTTTTCTCTCATTGATATCGCTCGAGGCTGAGCGCGAACGCATTTTCATAATTATTTCAAAGAGATTATTATCCTCAAGTGAGTCATTCGAATCTCACGAGGGAGAAAGATAGAGAGAGAGAGATAGATAGAGAAAGAAAAGAGTCGAAGCGAGGCAAATAACGGAGAAAAAAAAGTGAAATTTTTTTCAATGTTTTTTTTTCTCTCTTTCCCAATTCGTGCCTCTCGATCCTTATCTCGACCACTTGTCGCAAATCTCCCTCTCGCGGTCGCTCTCCTCGCCCGCTGAAAAAAAAAGTTCTCTCAAGATCTGCATTTAAAAAATTACGAGTGAATACCTATATACGGGAGGAAAAAAAGGAGCCACCGAGAGAATAAGAAAAGGGCCATCAAATGGAAAAAGAAGCGAGAGAGATGAATATTTTGAGGGGAAAGAAGTTCATGCACTGAGAAAATTATTTGGTTCAATTAAACAAATTCAAGTTGCCTCAACAAAATGCTACGGTCGTATACCAGCAACTAAGTTGAAATGTAATTGTAAAG
>JAPYYW010003372.1:0-25803 GCA_030522545.1 Cremastinae sp. A BG-2022a
GATGGGAAATTTCAGAAAATTTTTGCAAAACGAAATTGATGATTATAACTTCAAGGTCATTATTTCCAAAGCAGCGCACGTTAAATTTCTTTCTAAATGGGTACAGATTAGCTAAAAGTCAATGCGCTCCGCATAATGCACTCTATACCAGTTAATCGATTAGAGGCCTCATGTCTTTTTTAATATAGATAGTAAAACAAAATATATATCTGGAACATGTAAAGAATATTTATTTCTAAAAGTTGTCACATTTATATAGAAACATCTATCATTTTTTCTCCCAGTGAAAGCACTGATATCCAATAATTGTTTAATTCTCAGAAGTAACTTAATTTAGTAAATTTAGAAAATAACAAAATCTTTACTTGACACGTTGGGGTAGGTATGACCCAGGATGAAATGTTTCTGAATGGAAAATTGATACACTTACATTGAAATGATTGAAAAAATGTTCAAATCGTGAATGATTTTATCGTGAGAAAAGAGTTGTTTCGTATATAAAAAAAATGATGAGTCAGATAGTGAATCAAATTGTACTCTGGTCATAGCTGTCTATTCTCCGACCGATGTGTCAACACGGGACAAAAATTGTTCGAATCAACGATCGCTCGTAATGGGAACGCGCCACGGAAGCTTTCTCGCTTTCGTCGAGATTAACGAGCCGTTTTCCGATAGCGTGACAATCCTTGTAGCTTCGCGATTATCCAGAGCCGTTATGATCAATTATCGTCTTCTCGATTTCTCTATTAAAACGTTCACTTTGACGAATTTCTCGGATAATTACAATTATTACATAGATGAGTACTCTGAGATAAAAGTATCGTAGATCTTGTACGATATAAAATAATAGCTATATACTATAAAATAATAACTATATATCGTTGCAGAATTAAGAATATTGGTCTCCATATTTTATTCGATTTTGACATAATGATAATTTAATAATTTCAGGGAGTAATTTTCACTATTATAAAAATTCATTATTAATTACTAAAAACGTGAAAATCAGAAATAAAATTGAGCAAAGAATGAAAAGACTGTTTGATTTGTCTAAAATTTTCACTACTTTATTGAGAGTAAACTTGGAAGGATTCGAACGATCGCACTTTAATGTAACGAATAGTATGTTCAAAAATGTTCAGCTTCACTCGCAAAAACGAATCGTTCACTCTTATTTGAGGAATTTCTTTGATGTTTAAAACTCTTGCGGATTGGGTGTAAATGCAGATAATTCACAGAAGAATTTTTTCTGGTCAAACGTAGTAAATATTTTGAATTTTGTACCAAACTTACGGTTTGGGGAATTTCAAGCGTGAATAAATTCTTCAGAATATTTGAATAAATTAGTGGAAAGGTATTTTCATCGATTAATAATGTTTTAATAATCTCTCGCGCAATTGCCCGATAATGCAAACAAAAAATTAAATATAGTAGGACGCAAATTTACTTTTTTTTAAATCAAGTACATACATTTCGTTGCTACGAATATCCAATTATTCGTCAATGTTATAGCGATGAAAACTTAAAAGATTGTATCCCGGACGTTGTTTAATGAAAAAAAATTGAGGATACGGAATGAATGAAAGATAGAGAGGAGTTAGAAATGATCATATTTATTATTTTACCCAAAACCCCGTTTAATTTGAAACATTCGACGAAAAATAAAAATGCTCTAATTAACAATAATAAATTATTAAATATCTATTCACAAGAGTATTTATAGACTATGGATTATCACTAATAATCGTTGAGGCTTCTTATCTTTCACTCAATACGTCCTCCTTTATCAACCACCTCGATTCACCCACGCCTCGCTTGATTTTTTCGTCTCTGCCTCGTATTCCCGAATTTTTCGCTATATCCCTCTTTAATTTCTCTCTAGGGGCTTTTCCTTTTATCTCGCATTTAATACTATTATTTTACTTCATCTTTATTACCTTAACTCTTTAACAGACGATTGTTTACAAGATTGTATTACAAAAACGAAATCCTGGTCGTCATTTTTTCGCGCGTTTACATGTAAATAATATAATTATATATGAATATCGTTATTTTTTTTCTTTTTCATGTGGTATTTATATTATTTTTATTTATATCGTTATCGATAAATCTTAAAAATTTGATCCGAGTGGAAAATCCGCACGGAACTCAGGGCAGGAAAACGATCGGCAGTGGAACGAGGATTGGCTTACGATACGAGAGTAATACGCCCGGAATTAGAAGAGCAGTTGTGAAGGGAATGATTACGAGAAGTAGAAAAAGAGAAGAAAAAAAATTTACGGATACTTCGAAAGAGCCAAGGCCTATCCTCGTCGCACTGTCAAGTACTATTTTCTCATTCGTCAAATTCACATCCAGGGAAGTCCACGAGGAAATTCACACGTGAAATCGGCTAGAAATTTTATTTTTATTCATTTTTTCCTACGTAATGCGATGGTTTCTTGATTTACTGAAGAATAATTTATTTATATTATCAAAAAAGAAATAAAAATGAAATCTCCAGTCTACGGTTTTTCCTTGACGGATTCCCCAGTTTTTTCTCTATCACTAGAGAGAAAAATAACAGAAAACAGAAGTCGTCTCATTTTTCTCCTCTTATTCTCGTTTGAATTGCAAGAAAAAAAAACGGCTCCGGGGTCATGATTGGCGGACGAGTGTCTTCTCGAGCGACGAGACTCGAAATTACTTAAATTATTATAATTAAATCAACGACGAAATTTCTATACTGCGTAGACATTTCCTGTTTGGTGATATTATTATTTCCACGCAGGTTTTTTTTAAGTAACGATTACGTCGCCTTGATTGGAAGATTTTCATTTTTTTTGCCATTTTTCGCACTCTTCTCTCAATTTGTCATTAGATACATTCTCTATGTTTCTTTTTTTTAAATTAAATTCAAGCTACATCATTCGCCAGTTTCTCGCGATTTTTGTTGCAACAAATATACAATTGTTCCCGGCGAATGTTCTCTTTCGTGCAGTCTACGAAACGTTCAGCACTCGTTATACAGAATATGACTTTCATATTTTGTTCATTCATTATTTACATTATTCTAGGCTTAGACGTCATTTTGCTAATTCGCACATTTTTCTTACCAGCTGATTTTTTCTTTCTCGCCTCTAAGTTTCATTCTCTCGCGCGCGTGATCTCTTTTTCTCAAATCTCTACATTTTATTACAGCTTATACAAAGACTGACTCTGGCGAACCTTTCTCGGTTCTTACGAGAATTCCAAGAATTCTCATTTTTTCCTATATACTTTTTTTCTACGCCCCGATTCATTTTTAATCTCGTTGACGTTTCTCTCAGACGATTCGATTATTTCTCGCTAAACATTCACACTTGCTTGGGGATCATCGAAGACGAATTCTTCGCGATATTCCGAATTTTTCACAAAAACTACCGTAATTCCATCTACTGTTATTTTCGCTCATTTGTGACAGCTTTTAAAAAAGTATTAAAAATGACAATTTTTACAGAAATATTAATAATAACAGAGATTAAATTTTCTCGAAATAATTCGAAGCTTTCGCCTCTTCGTAGGCTACAGGATTTATATATAGTTGCACATAAATCTATTTAAAGATTATGATACTACGTTCGTATGTGAGGAAAAAAAAGAGTGAGGCTGTTTCTATGATTAGTACAGAGGCCGGTAAAAAGAATTGATTTGACGCTATCGATAACGGTTATTCGCAGACACGCTCACAAATGTTTTTACGATGTACACGGTCACAGGCCTCGAACAACGACGATGCATAAGTGTATTTCGTTTCCCGCATTGAATTATCATGAAGCTTTTATTACGTCAAATCTCTGTCGACAAAGCTTCCTTCTATTTATCTCTAGAATATTATCTCTTCAGATACACATTGTTCTTCGAAGAAAAAAAGGTAAGAACACGTTACGATTTTTCGAAAGATTTCTGTACAATTTTCAGGCAAATCCGATCAACGTTAGTTGTAAATTAAGTAATGCATACATTTTAAAAAATGTATAAGAATACAAATGACGATCGACGGCAAGAAATGTCAGTGATTTCTTTTCGTTGAAATCTTATCATGGTTACTGGCTCGAGTCTATTTAATCTTCGATAGGATTTTTTTTTGTGAAACGATCAATAATCTGGGCTAAGAGAAGCAGAAGCAAGATGGTCGTGTCGACGATGTTTTACAAATTGGCTCGGGAGAAAGATTGTCAGCGGCAGGGACAAAGCTAAATTTGTGTCCCGGTCAGTGAACGTGACGGGCTTATTCTGTTTTCAATTGCTAGATCATAGTTATTATTAGTTAGTTAAAATTATTGTTATCATTATTATTGAGAGAACGGAGCACAGTAAATTAATAATATATTACATATTTACTCGTTCTCTCACTAAATTATCTAGATTTTTCTTTTTATATATTAAAACGTGGAAAATGCGAATCATGATAATTCACACACTGTATTTTGTCTCGTATTGTTTTTTGTTTTTTTTTTTGTTTTTGTCGGGAATCTCGTAACTGTCACAGTCTGGAAATATAATTAATCTAAATGTCGAGTCACGAATAAAATGTTCGTTTATAAATCGTTCGAAGGAGACGAATGAAAATTTTCACCCTTTCATCGATGTTTCTACGAATGAATATCTTAGTTTCGTTACGCTCGTTAATAGTCAGGTTTGTTCTGTCCCTTATTTGTTTTCTTCTCGTGTTTTGTGTTATTTTATTCTCGGATTGGTTGAGGAGAATGTTCCCTCGTCGATTCTTACGATACGAACGATTTCGGATCTCGATTGTGCAGTCGTGATCCCTCTCACGTGAGAAATCGAGAAAATGTGTTTCCTTTCAGTGTTTTCTTCTTTTATTTTCCTCTCTTCATTCTTCCTTTTGTTCTTTTTTGGCCTTTTTATAAGGATGGCGCTGCGCGGTAGAGTGGATTCCCCCTGATGGGAAGCACGTGAGCTTCGGAATTGAAGACCCAGTCGTCGAGGCTTATGAGATCGTCGTCACTGAACAGCAGGTACAAATACTGAAATGAAAAACGAAAATTAGGAATAATAATAATATTTCATTTAATTTATACAGGAAATTATTTTATTTGTAATAGAGATTTTTTTTACAAATGTTGCATTTAAAAAATAGATTTTCTAAGCTATTGGCTGACCCATTTGGCAGCATTTTGCTCAATGAAATATTTTCTTTGTTGAAATCAGCAAGATTTGTGTGTGCATCTCGTGAGAAATATTATACCTTGAGCGTTTCTGCAAAGAAATAACTTTGCTGCACGTCGTCTTTCGGTGGTTCAGCCAAGTACACGTTGTTGAGACCGGTGAATCCTCCTGGTACACGACAATGCTTTTCGAGAGCCTGGACGGCCTCCCAACCCCATTCCCGGTACTTTGGGTCCTTCGTGATTCGCCACATCATGAAATACGACTCGAAAGTCTGCGAAAGAATTTATTCATTATACATAACTGTATTTTTAAAAGAATGCATAAAACAGAAGTAAACAGTAATTTTTTCGTTTTTTCAATACTTTTTTTTCTAAATTCTTCTTTTTTTACACTTTTGTGCTCGCATTTTCAAAGTTATATCTTTTTCAGAGCCTAAAATGTGAAACGTGTTTTTCTTTTTTCGTTTCAAGTGCAGAGTCGAGTAAAGTAGTACGAGAATGCAGAAAATGTACCTCGGGTCGAAGAATGTAGTATTTTTCGCCGTTCTTGAGGCTTTTCGCCTCGATACCCTCGATAAAATGAAAAACCTCGGGACCGAGTTTCGTGATGGTACGGTCGTAAGATTCGTGACAGGTGCGCGTTAGTCCCGCAGCGATGTCCATGTATTTCTTCGCTTCTTCGTTCTCTTCGTTTTCATTCTTGGTCATCGTTTTGGCACCAAGAGCGAACATCCCACCTGAGAGAGGGCGAAATAAAAAAATTCATGATCGTTAATGAAACCAACAATTGTTATTGGGATACGATTTTTATTATTTTTTTTTTCAAAATTTTATTTTATTTATTTATTTTTTAAGTCTAACGAAGGTCTCGCCAAATATATGCCTATCATTTGCATGGAATTTCAGTAGGACAGTAAGTCAAATCATACCCTTTTCATTGAAAAGAAATTAAAGAGGGTTATCGATGTTGGTATTCGTGAGAACAATTGAATACTCTTTAACGTGTAAATAAGATGTAAGAAAATGTTACTATTATTTGTTTTTAAGGTAATTGTTATCACACTGCTTCAAAAGTCAGAAAAATCGAAAAATGCTGATATTTTTTGAGTTAAATCTTTGATTGGGTAACAAAAACTTGATTAGTATTTTTCTTCTACTGCGAGCTACTTTGAAACTAATAAACCTTTTAAAAGAAAAAAAAATTATCTACAAAAAAAGTTTATTGTGTGGTTTTACCTTTAGTTGATACGTGAGAAAGAATATTTTTGAGAATGACACCTTTAAATGAATGAGAACGTGTGAGAATTCGTTTGCACTTACCAGCAAAACAGGCGAGATGACCCATTTTGTTCTCCGGTCGATCGTACTTGAGATCCGATATGTAGAGGAGTCCGCCGGGAGATTTCTTGATCATGTGCTTTGTAACAGCGTCCATAGCCTTGTCCCACATTTTCTTCGCCTCGACATCTTCCATCCCCGATTGAATCCAGGCCTTTAGCAAATACTCGTAAAAACTATCTCCCAGACCGCCCAGCGACATGTGATCTGCAATTATATATTGTTTATCAAATAAAAATATTTAAGGATGTTATGTCAAAAATAAAGATGATTATTAAATAAAATGCTCAAAACGTCATGTCAAAATTTCATGACGATTGGCAAGCTGGTCATTGAGAAATAATTTTTAACAAATTGTACGAAGTCTTGTAAAAAATATAAGGTAGTTGTCTATACGTACAATCAAGCTCAAATATGATTTCTCTTAAAAATTGTGACATTTCTCAAGTTTGACATTTTAATGAGGAGAAATGGTGAAAAAGAACATTCGCGTGAAATAACACGAGTAGTACTGCGAAATTTCCATTCCTGAAATTTTGTATCTTTTATATGTACTGGGTGGTGAAAATGTTTAATTTTTATCTCAAATGCTTGAAATCTGCATCTGCACTCATGTAACTTTTTGAAGAAACCTTAAGAACCGAATTGAAGTTATCACGATGGATGTGACATTTTTAATACCTCGAAATAGGGAATGGGTGCTAAAATAAGAGTAAAATCTTTTATTCGAAAGATCTAAAATTCGGAGTGGTGCATTTTTAAAAAAAATTAATCATTATTGAAATGTCAACAAGCTAATTATACCTTAAGAGAAAACAAACGAAATATTTGTGTCTGTGTACAAAAAAAGAATCAACAATTGTTAAAAATAGAATGAAAAGTTATTTAATTCAATCAGAAATCCTCATTAGATTTTCCCGCATAATTATTTAGGTTCAATTTTTCCGGAGTTTTTCTTATTCCTCGCTCGTAGGCGTTTGGCAAGAAAGAAAAGCGAAACGGGAGGCTGGGTGCGCGCGCACGGCGTCGGGAACTCATTGTTTCTCGTAAAAAAGTAAGATCAACACTCGGAGAGTTTCGGAATTCGGGGTCGAAAAATAATCAAGTCGAAGCGTCACGTTCCTGACCCTCCTCAAGGACAAATTGGATTGGGTCTCTCCCGGGTCGTTCGGCCAAATTGTTACTGCTAATTTATTCAGCTGTAGTTCTTGCGAACACTCGAGCCGGGAGGAAAAGCGCCTGGAATCGGGCAGCGAAGACAAAGAGAAAGAGAGAGAGAGAGAGAGAGAGAGAGAAACTAATGTCTAGGAGCAAGAAAACGAGCATTAACAATGATTTACTTTGTTTCAACGTTGTCAGAATTCCCAAAGCTCGGTGAATGAAAAACCTTAAAAACCAACCAAAAAATCCTAAAAAATAAGTACGCGAGGAAAAAATTAACAGAAAATATCTTAAATTCGTGAAAAGGCGATCACACCTTTCGACATCTTCATTTTTTAGAACTAACTGACAAAAAACATTGTTCTAAAAAATTGTTTACTTGCACGTATATGCAAAAAAAGTGAATTATATTTTGTTGAAGATATACGAATAAATTGCAATTGCAATGCACAAAACAATGCAATTAAGATTGTATAAATTAGTGAATAATTTGGAGATTTTACGAAAATTTTTCATAAATTTTGAAACAATATATCGAAAGTGTAACCACTTATCAACATTAAAAAAAACACTCCCAATTTTTCTTTAAAAACAAGCACTGAATACCATCGCAAACTGGTGGATTATCCTCTGGGACGTTCATTTGAAGGTACTAAAGAAGACTGCAAGTGGAAAAATTTTTTTTAATCTTCAAACACAAATATGGAGACTAGTGTGGATTTAAACTATATATACAGAGGGTGAAAACCGCCTTAACTCAGTCTCCGTGGGCGCTGATTAAAATTCTCTGGGGATCAAAAAGTTTCTACGTGCCCATCCGAGAGTACATGTTGTTTTAGGTGGTTTGCTAATTCTGAATTGCAAAAACAAAAAAACACATATTTTGAGAAGAGGTTTTGGCGTTTTTAAAATACTTCCAATAAGATAATTTTTTGCTATTTGTGTAAACAACAATAAAACGTACATTAAAAAATCAGGGTGACCGGAGGTGTGGTCCACTGTCCGTATAATTACCCAAAGCACTTTTGGAATGACGGATCGATAAGCGATTACGTTGACAAATTTGAAAAAAAAATGATCAATTTTATCAAATTTGATGAATATTCGATGCCAGAGCATTTTTTTTGGCTCCAGAAAATTCGGTGGTCGAAGGAAGATTCGCCGATAAGCCTAAAGCGGAAATTCTTGTATGCAGCTGTGCAACGGACGCTCTTTTTGAACTTTTTTTCGTTGCCAGGAAGAGAGAGAGAGTGAGGAAGATTGAGGAACGAATTCCGATGCCGAGAGGTCCTGTTTGATGAATGCGGACGTCAGAGAGAAAATACGAAGTAAAAAAACCTCACGTGAGCCAAGAAGAAAAATTACGAAGCGACCGAAAATTGTGCTGGAAGGAATGAGCCCGAGACTTGATTGTTCTCGTAAAAAAATAATAAGAAAGAAAGAAAAAAAGGGAAGAGAAAATTCAGTCACATCGTACCTATTTAATTTTGGTAATTGATAACAGAGTGAGGGACGTTTTTCCTCCGAGAGCACGCATAAGGAGATGAGCTCGAGTTCAAAAAACTCCGTGGAAGAAGAACGAGGAGAGATTGAATTAAAAATCTATTTGGCCACCGAATTTGACGTGGATTTATTTAATGGGATTACGGTAATAAGATGAGAGAATATTTATAATGCTGAGAGGAGTAAAAGGGGGGAAAAATGGCGCAAAAAGAGTAAGGGTGGAGGGAGTGAAAGAGAGGGAGGGAGGACGGAGAAGACGAATCACCCTGCAGCATCGAAAATCGACCTGTGCGACGCTCTCGAGCTTCGCCTCATTGAAGGCACATTTTCTCATCCCTGTTGCACAATATTTCATCCCGGTTAAACCTCACCGCGGATTCTCCGCCTGGAAATTTTTTCGCGCGATCTCAAATCCATCAATTTGCTCGTCCCTTTTTTCCACTCTCCCTCCCTCACCCTCCCTCACGCTCCTTATTCCCTTCCGTCTTCTCTTTCATTTATTTTCTCGACGTCATTATAGATGCAATCGATCGTAATAACCGAGCCTTTATCTCGCGATAAATAAAGCGGAAATCAAAATATATAAATTATCAAATATTCAAAATTTATTTGTTCACTGTATATAGAGACTGTACGGTATAGTCGCTCGGGTGTTTCGCGCCTTCGCGGTGAGCATTTATAGAAATATACAATTTTGACAAAGAAAATTAATTTGTATTAAAAAAACTGATGCATATTTAAAAAAGTCTTAATATTGTTAATACTTTCAGTATATACGTAAAATGAAAGACAACTAAGTTTGTGTGATAATTCATTATTTCTATTGGTTAATTAAGAATTTATTTTTGTTTTTATTATAAAAATTTTTTTTTAATTCAGAATTTAGTTCAAAAAAATTATTTAGTATAACATTTATTTATTTTAAACTAGCAGGCTTCGCGCCCTCGTGGTAATAGAAAAACTGATCCAAAATCCAGTTTTTTGATTTATTCAATATGAAATCTTCAATTTCGCCCCAAACAATTAACATTTTCGTTATCTACGGGAAATTTTCGATTGAATAGGCTCTTAAAATCGAAAAAAAAATTTTCAAAAAATTTGGTGAGTCACACTGGGTCTCATGGACCCATGAAAATTTCAATAAGCAATATCTTTCCTTTTTCTTCACGAAATGAACTTTATAAAGTGTGATTTTTAAAGATTTTTACAAAACTAAGCGAATGGCGTTGGAATAACGTTAATTCATAAAGTTTTTAAAAAGATATCACTCCTTGAATATTTTTGAAAAAATGGAAAGGGGTGTACCTTCAAAAATTCGCAAAATTTTTCAAATTTTTTTATTTCGATTTTAAGACCTTATTCGATCAGAAATTTCCTGTAGATAACGAAAATGCTACTTATTCGAGGCAGAATTCAAGAATTCATATTGAAAAATTCAAAAAACAACGATCCAAAAATCAGTTTTTTGGCTTAATTCGTTGACAAATTCACTGTCACTTTACTTCAGTCAAATCAATAAAAAATTTAGTTCAAAATTTGCAAAAATGTATCATTGTGAGTATTGGAAAAAATATTTTTCGTTAAATCAAGAAAAATTTCATTTTCAATGCATGATATTATGAATAAATGAAAGATAAAGGATGAACTTACGTTGGCCCCATTGTCCAGTTTTCGGATTGATGTAATTCGGATAGAGTCCCTTGGGCTTTTCGAGGCTGTTGAGAACCTTTCTCACATGCTCGACTTTGTTCCTGAATATGGGATTACCCGTTATGTCGCTCAGATAAACGAACTCGAGATGAAGAGTGCCGATTTCCGAAAGTATACTGCAGCCGCTGCTCGCCCAGCCGTAATTTCTGCTCGCCTGTTTTCGTGAACAAACGAGACGAAACAAATTACCATCATTTCACAAAATTAGATCCTTGCCATGTCGAAAATAAAACGCCAACTTTGCTAATAAAATCAACTAAAAATAAATAAAAAAAACATGCGTCTCCCCATCTCTCTTTTTCTCTCGATCGCATTTTATCGCATCGCACGAAAGTTTTTCTTCTTCTTTTTCTCGCGTACATGCTGCGCGTGTTTTCCTATTTTCATTGTTTTAAATTTATTGGAGGAAAATGAAAATATTCCGGGGATCGCGGCGGCACGAATTTATCCAGGAATTCGTCGGGCGTATACGTGAGCACGTATATACGGTGGATAATGAGTGACGATGTATAAAATGCGAGAGCGCGAATAACTCGGGTGAGCAGGGAGAATCCACGGGATAAGCATGCTCGTTTTATAATTTAATCCGAGGCAATTAAGTTGTCGACGCTAATTCCAGCAGCGGGGAGAGAGAGGTAGAGAGATAAATGAACGAAGCCTCATCCGCATCTACGCGCGCGCGTCTTCGTTACAGAGAAGTCCCGGGTTAAACGCGAGAGTTGATTACCGAAGGGTTTCTCTCTCCCTCTCCCATGCCCGCATACTTATTCCTCTCGTGCAGCTCAAATTGTTATCGTCTCGAATTATTGTACACATTTTTCCCGACCTTTTCTTTTTTCATCTCAAATTTGCAGCAAAAAATGTTTTAAAATGTCTTACATGTCAAGTTGAATACTTTACTTTCATTTCTTTCAACTTTTTTTTTGGTATTAAGAATTATCGTATTCACCCATATAGTATATGTTCAGTGGTATATTAAACATTTTAACAGAGTTCTTGTTAAGGTAAATGTCCCAATAGTTGGACAGCTATAAGGTTTCTTTGACTTGGTCTGTATTTAAAAAAATATTCAAACAAAAATCTGCTTTAAATTCATTTTGTGTGTTAATTTTAAATAATATTTCTAGTAAATAAATATACTCGAATGGTTGAATATGTAAGCTGTCCCAATAATTTGACCAAAAATTGATCTTCTCTCTAGGGTTGAGCGAGTTTTTGTTCCAATAGATAAACACGTTATGAAAAATACAGCTCTTCATAAATGAAAAATAATCCATACAATTTTATTGAGACATAAAAATAATAATTTAAATATTAAAAATAATATAGCAAACATTGTCCATCAACTATTGGGACGTTTACCTTATGATTAATGTTAGGAAACCTGTTAATGTTGTGTGTATAACTGAATAGATGAGCTTCGGCTATGTTTTATCGTTAATATTTATTGTTAATAGTTAAATGAAAATATTCGCAATAGACATATTCATCGATTTTCAACATTGATTGAATGAATATATACAAAAAGGCAATGAATATGTAAAGTCAAAAATCCTGTAACCTCAAGTTTTTTATGTCCCATGTTTTTAAAAAGTTTGATGAACATAATAAATAATTTGTTGAAAGGGTCTCTTTTGTGGAAATTAATTTTGTTTTTCAAAAATATAAATGTACGAAATTGCGTTCTTGTATATATTTATTCAATCAATGTTGAAAATCGATGAATATGTCTAATTGCGAATATTTTCATTAGAAAGTCAGCAAGGGAATGTTTTTTATGCAAATTCTGTAGCTGGGAACTTTTCCAATTGTTTGATCCAACAAATACATATTTATCTTTTCAATTACCATTTTTTTTCAAGATATTCATAAATATGAAAAATTTAGTATTTTTAATTAAATTCTTATCGAGCGAATATTGCCGTCGTAACCTTTGAAAGCAGAGACGTGTAGTCGTTTCATTTTTACGCGCTCATGCGAAGAAGCTCGAAAAAAGAGGCCGTTCAAGATTTTCAAGACTCGCTACGTTCCTTCGCGTGTACTTTGCGGTCTCATTATCCCTGCAATTAAGAAATTTAATTCCGCGCTGCGTAAAAATATTAAAAAAAAAACACGTTGTACGATCGAAAGAATTTTTCACTCGCGTTTATCGAATCTTATTTCTCTCCCTGTCTTTCTCGCTCGCTCTCCTTCCGGTTCCGTGTCACTTTAACGCTTTGATAAACGTGACTTGGCGAAAATCGTTTCAATTAAAACAGCCTGACGCTCGTTTACAGTCGCCCCAAAGAGGTTTTCCCGCGAGCAAAGAGATTTAGCCGAGCGTTACTCGAGTAGGATGGGCGCGCACACCTCTCGCGTTCTCCCCACGCGCGCGTACACGGGCACAAACGAGCGCGCGAACGCCGGAACTCAACGCTTTCCAGTATTCACCAGAATCCGGGGGAGCTTCGCAAACGAGCCAATACGCGTTTCAAACAAAAATTGTAAAAGGGGAAGAAGAAGGAAGAGAAGGAGGAGGAGAAGAGGAAGAGAAAGAAAAAATAAAGGAAATTCACTCGACGGTTCGTTGCGACGGAAATTCAAAAGGCTTCGCGATTCGAGTGTTTTCCTTTCATTTTTCTCCCCTTTGCCTCGGGATTCTACCCCCGTGCGCCTCTTTACTTTTCTCCTCTCGAGCTTCGAGATTTTTTCGAGAGCGATCTCGCGGTTGGAAAGAATCGAACGCTCACGGAAACAGCTCGTTAAGCTTTTTATTTACGAATTTCTTTTTCGGTATCGCGAAGCTTTTTTCTATATACCGGGGAGATTTGTTCGAGAAGGAAACACGTTCTTCTTATCCATTCTGTACGAAATTAATTGCAAAAAATTGTTGCGCACTACGGTCAATTTGTTCATTGTTGGAATAATTTTAAAAAATCGACTGCAATAATTTTTTCTTGGATCTGAAGCACACGTCATGACCATAAATTTTAGTATGTAAATTCACTTTCGATAAATAGTACTTTGTGTACGTACAAAGAGGTTGTACTTATTTGCTTGACAATTTTTTTGTATTTTTGGAATTTTAAACGTTTAAAGATGCACGGAGAGAAGTTTATACGAAAAATTATTGTTTTTTTTGTACTGTGATAACAGTTTGAAAGATTTGACCATAAAATAATAATTATAATTATAAAATGGTAAAAGTTGCCAAACTGAGAGAAATTATACAATAGTAAATTTTACCATAAAGTGACAACTATACAAATTATATAAACTTAAATATATTTTTGTAATTCAATATGTTTAGACAGGATCTAAAGAAAATGTAAATAATTTAATAATAATCGGTATAGTTGTCACTTTTGTATGGTTATATCTTACCATACTTTTCTCTCAGTGTATGTTTTGTATTAAAAAATCCTAGAATTTCTGAGCTATTTACTATATAATACTATTCAATGTAATAATTTATTATATAAAATTCTCTTTGCGTGGTCATGCTACTCGTATATTTGATAAAAATCTTAAATGAATTTTTTCCTTCCTATATATTATTCTCTTTCAAAACAGTAAAATATAGAAACTACTCCCACATATTTCAAGCAATTTTTGCTAGATTTATAAATGTTCCCGGACAGGATGGTTTAAAAAATGTATATAGCCGAAAATACTAGAGGACAATTTAAAAAGACGCCAGCATTGATCTACGCGATGTGCATGCATTAAAAATTCTGGTAAAAAATTAAGAAAGGTCTCGACGTGAGGAGTAGATAGGAAAAATTCGATAATTTTTTTTACACACGTAAAAATATTTAATTATTTAACAAAGTTTTCATTTTTCGGTTTTCAACGAATTTATGTTCATTTTTAACAGAGACAAATTGTGGAAATAAAGCAACGAGTATTCGTCTCGAATAATTTAGGATTTTTTGATAAATTTTAGCCTGAATTCCGTTTTTTTAATTAAGCTAGAAAACTTACCCCAGTGGAGAGATTGATCAGGGAGTATGGAATCCCGGTTTCCGTTTGAAAGGCCGGGAGCATTCTCTCGCCGAGCTGGGCGGCTTTGTCGCGGAACATGACGTCCCCGGTTAGGGCGTAGCAGGCCAAAAGGCTGCCCAAGAATCGTATGGTCGTCTCGAACAGCGAGCTCTCGGATTTCTGAAAAAAGAACAAAAAGCGAATTCAATTCGAGCATTCCGCATTATTAAACGCGACGCAGAAATATTTTCAGGGTTCCCACTCGTGCACAAAGCACGAAAAAAAAAAATAATGCATAAGAGATAATAAGGAATTCGCAAGAAACTTACGATCCTTTCGAACTTTAAGTATTTAATATGGTAAACATTTTTTTCCTTTTATTTCCATGCTTATTTTTTTACGATCCATTCGAACTCTCGGGATACACCTGACATGCATACGAGTCTCTATAGATGTCAGAATTTTGTCCGAACTCTCGACTGTATTTCGACGACGATTTATGCAAATCGTTATTCTGTAAGGAATCGCTTTCCGGTGGGGGACTCGCCTTCGCGATCCTTAAAGCGCTCGACCTGAGGACCTCTAATTATTTATTTGGCAATTAAGACGCGAGCCGTTTTTTTCTTCTTCTCTCGCTCCTCTCCCTTGGTTCCACTGAATTATACTCGCGTATAATTTCGTCGATCAAAAGAGGAATATCGCATGAAACATATTCTCAATTGTTTTTTTTTTCTTCTCGACGCTTCATCGCGTTTGCAAAGAGAAGCAAATATTTTTCGAAGGTGCGGTGTCGATCTACAATTTCCACCCGGTCGTCTAGGATATTAATTCGCGATGTAAAAAAAAAGAGCGAGAAAAAACAACTTTTCGTAATATAATTAACGTTTCTCTTAATTGGTATATATTATTTTTGTTTTAGGGGGTTGAAAAAGTTCATTGATTATTTTTATTACTCAGCCCATACGAGTTGAGAGAAAGAGCGAGTATACAGAAAATTTTTGAAAAATTCACGTGGAAGAGAGAACGGGCATTCCTCTTTCTCTCTTTCCATTCACTTCACACGTTTCAATGACGCGAAACATCGTTTTGCTTTTAGCGGAATCACGAAAATTGCCGGAGCCCGCTATATCGATTCGATTTCCCCATTCAATATCTCGACGAGATTTTTTTCGGGAGCGTATAATCTTGAATTATTTCAAAGGTCGATCCCAAATTTCAATTTGGCCCTTTCAATAGTTGAGCGCGTTATTCAATATGTTTTTCGGGGGAAAAAAATTAAAAAAAAACATTGCTTTTCTCATATACGAGAATGGATTCAGGCGCAGGAAAAAATTCTCATTCTCATTTCTCCACAATTTCATTTGGTTTTTAAAAGTAAGGAGTGAACAGTGAAAAGCGCTTTGTGCGGAGATCCGAGGATGGAACAACCGGAAAAAAGTTCTCCTTTTTCATTCATTTTACGTTTATTTTCTTCGGCTCGTATTTATATATATTTGCAGTGCAGAAAACAACGACGGTTGTTAAAAAGGAAAAGGCTAACAAGTCCGGCCCTGTTACAAGCCATAGTCACTAATTAAAATAGCCTCATTAGTTGTTTTTTATCCTTGTTCAACGCTCTTCTTTCCATTCATTACTTTTCAACGTGGACGAATGAGTCGTCAAAAATAAATTATATTACGCTCAATTATATGAAAATGTAATGAAAAATTCTCGAGCTGACCAAAGAGTATGACGATTATATGAAAATTACAGAATTTTATTAAACAATTCTTCACTTTCGGAAAATTATACTCCAGCGGTTGCCGACGAGATAGAAAATATTTTCCTGCAGCGTACACGATGTTGTTCTCATAATTAAATGAATATTTCAATATATAAATTGCATCGGTCGCGCCCATAGCGACATGAAAGCGACGAGGTTCTGCAAAAATGACGCCGTATAAAATTAAAATCGAAGCGGATGTTATATTGTAATAATTAAAAATTAATATTAACAGAATTTCTCTTCTCGCACAAAAGCTCTAATTATTGCCATGGGGACAAAAATTAATGAGTTATCGTCGAGAATGACAAATGTTTCGGGTGATAAATGTTTCAATGGCATACATTTGTATTCAGCCCTTGTAATTATAGTATTGTTAGGGGATACGTGCAACTGTACACACGTATTTTTGGTACAAGATATACGCGGGCTCAGGGGTTACCGCAAAAAGCTGTTTTCTCCCAGGATGCGGAGTGGCGAGCGAGAGCGAAAGAGAAAATGTGAGAAAAGGGAATAAAGATAGAAAACTATATATACATAGTAGTATTTAGCGAAAAGAAAGAGAGATAGAGAGAGAGAGATGGAGAAAAGGAGCGACGGGGATTGAGAGAGAGAAAGAAGTTGAGGAAGCCACAACCCTTCTGGTAATTCTTCCTGGCACAACTCGCGGCTAGTACGTAGAAAAGCATTCGAGAATTCGTACAATTTTCATTCCGGCGCGCGCTCGTTCTCACGTTGTAATACCACGAGGGGATCGTTGTCATTTCTCCGCGAGGCCGTTGTTTTATCCTCAAATTATAACTCTAAAACCGCGAAAATGTATTATTATATATGTTATGGGATGGGACGTGCACGGCTGTAAAGCCTCGTGATTACTCAATATAGTAATAATCCATCAGTGAATTGAAACCGACTTGCGCACTCTCCAACTCTACTGAGGGAACAGTATTGTGGATCTTAGTATGAATAAGTGACAACTATAATATTATATATATCTAATTATTATAGAATTAGATATATTTTTTAAATTCTATACATCATAATTGGTTTCCAGAAATACTTTTAGATTTATTAGTTAAAGTGTGCGTATAAGGATGCAACTTTGATATTCGATAATATTGTGTAGAAAAAAATGTGAATAATAGTGTCTTCATACATTTTACGCTAAAGATCATTATTACACTTAATTTCATTAAATTTTGTACATTTTGAGAAACCACCCTTCTTAAGGTAGTTGTCTCGGTACAGTGTAAGCTCAAGAAATATTTTTAAATGAAAATATGGCTTAAAAGAATCATTTTTAGAGTTTCACATCTTAATAGAGGGAAATATAATAAAAAAAGAACATATTGATAATGAAATAACTCGAGCCAGTACTGCGAAATTATAGTTCCTGAAATCCATTTTTGTACTTTATGTATACTATATATTTGAAGAAAATTAAAATTTTTGAACTTAAATGATCAAATTTTTTAATTTTTTTACTCAAATGTTAAAAATGTGTGCATCTGAAGACTTTTGAAGAAACCGTAAGAACCGAATTTCAGTTATTACGAAAAATGTGATATCTTTAATATCTCGAAATAGGCAATGTGTGTGCTAAATAAGCGATTTTCTATCAGAAACATTTAAAATTTGAAGTAGTAAAATACTGATATTTGGTTGTATAGTTTGATATAATTATATTTGATTGTATAATTATTTGATATAGTATTTTCTAAAAAAACATGCATTTTATAAATGTTTGTAAGGCAACCACCTTAATCTACATTTAAACTATAAATACATTTAAAAAAATATCTACTTTCTAAGATAATCAATTACATAGTTATTACTTTGTAGTGAAGTCTACTATCGTTATTTCTCCCGCTGTACAACAGAGAAAACAAATAAACGAATTTCACAAGAATCGCATCCAACTGTATATGCATCTGCCAATTAAACTTTTCTTTTAAAAATTAATATAAGAAAAAATTATTTCACGTTGATAATAGAAACTTGGAAAAAGAGAAGAAATATGAATAAGAGATTCGAGACAATTTTTTCACTCGTCGACGCTTGAAACGGAAGCAACGCGAAGCCAACGAGCGTTTACTCTCTTCGTTAATTAGTTGGCAAACATCGCGAAATGCGAGATGAATGTCGGACGAACTTCGCGAGCGGAATCGACGACAGCGAACTGTACAGAGTTTTAAATATCTTCTTTTTTATCTTTGCGAAGAAAAAGTATATACAAGGTAATGAAATATATATCAAACTATATACAAATTAAGACAGAATATTATTAACTTTTGTACTTCAACACATAAATGAAAAACTCTAAAACTTTGACATTTTCATCATATAAGAATAAAAAATAAAACTATTAATATTAATTGTTATTAATGTTTCATGAATTTCAAACTCTTCTTTTCGCTAAATACAATAAAATATATGTTTATTAACATTAACGGATTATTTTTTAAACGAGTGATTATTTTTATACACGTAAAATAATTATAGGAGAAAGTACGTCTAGTGTGCACAGTTTTTATTTTTAATCAGTCAATTTCGGGATCTCCCGTTATATAAAAAATGAACGAGAGGTTCGTGAATAATTAACTATTACATCGCGTCGGAAAGGTTGGACTGAAGATTCCCGCGTTTCCTGGCTTAGCCACTACCTTTTTTCGCACTTCCATTAGCAAATTCTTTTTCACGATACTCCCTCGCTTCTTCATCATTTATTCAATCGAAACTCCTCTGCTAAATGTAAGGGATTTGCTTTTAAGTAAATGCGGCACATTTTTTTTTTCAATTGCGGATAAGCGGGTGAAAATTGAAAACTTTTTACGCACAAGGACGAAAAAAGTAGCGGGGTATATAATTAGACCAATGAGAATCGACTAAAAAATTAAATGTTAAGCGATTAATGTACATGTACGTATTAAACTGGTCCAAAAAATGACTAATTTTTAAATATAATATACTTTTAGGATTTTATGAAAAAGATGTCTGTTCAAATTTCATCCCTTAAAAAAAGATTTAGTTGTTCGTGAATGCAATGTATCATTTTCCATCTAAATAACATTACAAAACTTTTTTTATTTCCTTCCGAATTAAAAAAAAAATAAGGTCTTTTGACAATTTTCCGATAACTCATCTCGGTCAATATATTTCCTCATTATATATTATATATTTCCTCTCAATAAAACCTATATTTAATATGTGATCTCGAAAAAAATGGTCTGTTTTTTGACCAGTTTATCGAACACGTGTATATGTGTCAGTGAAAAATTTCAAGAGTGATGGGATATTAAAAAAAATTATTCTCACCAGAAAAAAAATGGAACGAAAAAAAAGTTAAGTGTACGAGAGATAATGGCGCAAATCGGGCCAAATATAGGCAATATTTTATCGGTTTTTCTCTGTGCGCGGTCGTGTCCATCTTGGTTTCTCATTTCTTTCGTACCCCTATCCGGGCATTGAAAGCCCGGTGGACACGCGTGTACGTACTCGCACACACTTGGTATTAGGATAAATTGCTGCCATTACAACAGGTGGAGCCGGTCATATTTTGCAATTTTCCCGTCGGATGCGTACGCCCGAGAGATGCAGCAGATTGCACCGGCTATTTATGGCTTTCTGTGATACATATATGTCCCATTGAGCGAGCCAAGAACGCGAGTGTTTCGGAAGGAAATTGTCGACACTCGTCCAATACGCACCCAATGAAAAATCCCCGACGAATTATATCAACGAGAACAATCATCCCCATTACGACTTTAAACGACATTTTTCATTTCAATTTTTCCATATAATGTAAACAAAACTTTTTATCCGCGTTCATAATTCTTCATTCCTCTACCACCAATTTATATTTCTAAAAACGTTTGATTGATGATTTTCGGTCCTTTCGCTTCGTTTGTGTGCTTCAAAGAGTGAAAAAAATCAGGATTTGGTATGCTGAAAAATGTCTAGGTGGAGAAGGGACATCCTTGGTATAAAGGACGGAGAGGAAGTTTTCGTCGTCGGATACGCGACGGGCGAATGCCACGTGATAAGGAAATAAGGGAAGATACGTGCGGGCGTGCTCGTGGGTATTCACTCTTTTATAAAAATTTGCAAGCGATAATGGACTTACACTGAACCTTTGAAAATCCCAGATTCTGATTTCGTGCAGCATTTGCGCTCACATAAACCAAATAAGGTATTACTGATATTAATTCTCAATGATAAATGTTCAGATTTCCTTATAGAACATTAACACACCTCATTTATTATTTATTTTACTTCATTTAACTTTATTTATTGAGACACGATATCATGGTATATGGAACGTTT
Source organism: Cremastinae sp. A BG-2022a (assembly GCA_030522545.1). Lineage (NCBI taxonomy): Eukaryota > Metazoa > Arthropoda > Insecta > Hymenoptera > Ichneumonidae > Cremastinae sp. A BG-2022a. The sequence goes on from JAPYYW010003372.1 coordinate 20,914, forward strand.
TTTACCATCTGAAGAATATTTTTGACACACTGTGATTGTTAATTCAACTCATAAAAATTTTTTTAATCTTTAAACTGCATTTATTCTTAAAAATTTTGTGAAAAAATGCAGCTCGACCGATTAAAGTGTCTACAGTTATTTATTACAGATTAACATTGTTTTTGATTGATAATTACATCTTATGTTATCTTACATTACATCTTATTACTGCAAAATTTTTATACAGTAAATATTATTTATTGATACCAAGTAATACCATCGTTGTTAATATTCGTATTATTATAATAATTTATAAAGTGACTTTGCTGAGTCTTAAAATATATACGACCAATCAATCAATCAATCAATCAATCGGCCTATATACATCACTATTTCCTTTTCGTTCAGTGCATGAGAGATCTACATGGGAATTAACGGATCAAAGTACAGCGAAAAAGATGGCCAAAATATTTTTGTGTGAAAATAGAGGGGCGATAGGCTTGCGGTTTCACGAAACGGAAGTGAACTAAAAGGTGCAAGCAATAAAAGCCAAAACACATTTCGATAAAAAAAGTGAAAAGAAAAAAAAACACTGGCATGTAAAATACACAATCTCGAGTACACGCGTCTTTCTTTGAATTCATGACAAGAAAAAAAAAGAAAAAAAAAGAGTGATATGAACACAGAAAGGGGCCGCTCGATACGTATTAAGAACAAAGTCTGTATCTTCGCAACCGCGTGTAAAACAAAGTTTATTCAGGTTACTCGTGTAGTACGTCGTGAACGTGTAATCTAAAGATACTACGTTGAAAAATGCGCTCACAGGCATATTGGTACATGAATAAAGTAAGCATTTTTTTAATATCGGAAATCGAGACACGGTCGACCACCGGTAAGCCACTTTTTGTGACTTTTGTACACCGAGTAAAAGGTATTTTATTCTATTTGAAACAAATTTAATATACGTACCTAGCGACAACGCAGCCGCTTTTTTTGACATGTTTGCATTGATACTTCGCTGTTATTCTAGACGCACAATTTATACAACTTTGCATAATGCACTCTATTCCGATTAATTGATTAAAGGTTTAATCTCTTTTTTAATATAGAAGATACATACGCACCGACATTAAAAAAAAGTATTTTAAAATGACATTATAAATTTGTAACACTAAACTATTCACTTTTCGCACAATTGACAATAACTGGAACTGACACTCACTTGAATTTGTCGAATTTCTACAAAATGTTTTTCGGTAAGGAACTACCTGGCGACACGTCTTACTCCGACACTTTCTACCGGCCTACTGATTCTAAATTGCATCAGAAAACCGAACAATTAAAACCGTGATCGGTTTTTCACTCGACTTCGACCGATCACCATAGAAACTAATGACAAGATTAATGACAATTAATGACAAGAGGGATTAACGAAAATTTGAACATTTTTTTTTCCTCGTTAAGCTCGACGAATTTTCTCTCTTTTTTTTTTATATTTACGATCCCCGAACTATTCAGGTATATTGGTCCAGGTATATTTATATTTGATATATTTATATTTATATTTGATATAAATAATAGAAAATTGTGTTGAATGTTTTTTTCACATGAGGTCAGAAAATTTAGCGTGCTTGAGGACCTCCTGCCTGATTTTAGGCAATAAGCAATTCCTGAAAATTTTTTCAAGACGAAATAATGATTCAAATATCAGGGTCATTGTTTCCAAAGCAGCGCACATTGAATTTTTTTTTATTGAGTAGAGATTGTCTCATGTCTTTTTTAATACATATAGAATTTCAGAGAAAAAAAACAGAATTTTCCGGAAATTCTTTATGATCTTAATGATCTCGGATATCTTGATTTATATATTAATGTTAAATAAATCATTGATATTCTACCAATATTTTTATAAAAGATGAATTTTTTTCGTTACTTTATTAAATGGTCTATCATACCCTGAACTTATGAAAATTTAATGAAAGAAAACTGTACATGCATTTCACCAAATTTTTTAGGTAGGCGGTTTTGTTATCTCTATAAATGTTTATATACAAATTTCAAATAAATTCCTGAAAAACATATTCTAATTTATATATGAAAAAAATTAAGTTAGAAGTATTTATTTCGCAAGGAAAAAAAAATAATTTGCTCTTCGAGAAATTTCTGTATTGACGAGTGAAAATAAAAAATGTCTCTTTTTCGAGGAAAGCTCGTGCGTGGAGGTAAAGGGTTGAAAAAAATACTGGAATGTAAATAAGAGGTTTCTCGTTACGCTGATAGTCATTGCCGGTTGGCCGCTTGCTCTTGTATATAGCAAGTCGTTAAAGAAAACGTACGTTGATCCTGACAAGGCGCCGGGCGAGAACTCCGGAGTTCACGCACCCTTTTACACTTTGCACTCGGAGCCCGAGAACTTTGTAAACGGAAAGAGAGAGAAAGAACGAGAGAGTGGCTTGGAAAATGGACTCGGAATATAACTGTATGGGAATTCGCAGCTGTGTTTCTCTCTTTTTCTCTCTCCGTTTCCGGATCTTGGCCTGCCCGGGTTGCTAATAACGCTCGGTAAGTTTTAATGAAAACGTCATATTTCACGCTGCGAGCATTGATATTCGCGCGCGTCTGTTCACCCGGAGGCAACGAATCGGAGTTCCGCTTCGCTCGACATACGGCTCCGACGATAGAGGCGCAAATATCCGAGATTCGCATCTCTGGACGCGTATACGCGGTAAATTCTCCAAATTCAACCACTCCAATCTCACTAAGGTACAACATGCACAAATTCTCCATAGATTTTTATTGGAAAATATTTACCCGACTCTTGTCTCGAATATTTTATCGAATACACGTTATTTTAGCCCCAAAAATAGTACTCCCGTGATACGAAAAACCCAGACAAGTATACATTTACGGATTGCATAATTGTTGAGGAAAAATTGATGAAAAATTCTTTTGAAATAATAGTTTTCAGAAGACTCGGCAATGTGCTGTTCTAAAGAATTTTTCATCAATTTTTGCACAACAATTACACAATCTGTAAATATACTTAATATTCGTTTTCAGTACGATAGTACTGTTTTTGGAGTCATTTAACTTTTATTTTTGAACGATGTCGTATATGAACTTGTCAAAAAAATTTGACGATTGTCAATTACTGTATCTATACATTCAAATTTTGACTGGTTGGGATATCAGGCAACTTTGTATACGGTATAGCGATTGTAAAAAGAAAACAAATGATGGAAAAACAGATATTAATTAAATCTAAATTTTGACATTTCTTAATGATGTTTTCATCGTGAGTATTTGACTTGTTTTTATTAGAAAGGGAAAAAAATTAAAAATACTGGCCTTTACCGAATTTTTCTCAACCTTACAATTAATTTAATATATTAATTATTGAAAATTTGGAATCGTCAAAATCTAAAGTTACTCGGTTTGGAGATAATATGAGAGTCGCGGTTATATACTTCCCTCGAATCGCTACCGCGACTCTTCATCTGAAACAAATGTTTCATTGAATTTCATACATAATAATGAAGTGAACAAACGCTGTATAATTGGGCCTAAAATATAATCAAAGACTAAAATATAAAAAAATACTCAAATATTCGATTTTTCAGTGAATTAATAAAATTTCGCGAAGCAAAAATTAATAATTTTCTTCACCTCTCGTTGTGGGAAGCTCTGGCGATTCCGTGTGAGTCCGAATCGCATTTCGTAATCGGCAAAAGTGTGAAGGGGACAAGGCTGATTCGAGGAACTCAAGGAATAAAATATGTGCAGTTTCGAGAACGGGAACAACTATTTCTCTTTCTTTCTCTCTCTCTCGCTCTTTTTTCCCTCTTTTAGCCGGGTGGTTGACTGCACGCAATTTTCCACTAGCTCACGGCTCTGTACACCCGGCCGGTATACGTATATAGAAAAACGTCCAGGCTTTACGGCTTCCTTTACCGTTCAGCAACAGCGATCCTATATATCCCAGACGAGCATATAAATCCGTAGAGTAAACGAACGCATAACTTAACTCCCCCACTTAGGTGAAGGGTCCTGATGTGTACGAGTCTCGATCGGGCCAACAATCGGAACTCGATGGAGACCTTTGTTGAATTTATTTATATATTCATCGTTTGAACGCACACTTGAAAATTGGCGTGTCCTCGTCGACGAGTTTGCACGAAGAAGGAAAAAGTATTGGAGCTTCGGGAGGATCTACTGTAACTCGGGTGTGCTACGACGTACATAAGGGAGGTGAAGATCGGTATATTGGCCCTCTAATCTCGCGCAACACCTCGTCTTCTTACCTCGGACATATCAAGCCGAGCGCGCACGTCGGACGTATAACAATCTCGCCGAGCCCTCTCTCGCACTTTCCGCTAACGGTAACTACCGTACCGTCGTCTCGTATAATAAAAGCCGAAACAGCAAAACTTGAATTTTACTCGGCGGCGAAAGTTTGTTGTTTCGTCCTCACCTACCATAAATCTCGCCCCTTAACACACACCGCGAGAGCGTGCTCTAGCTCTCTCACTCTCCCGAACACGACGAGGTTTAAATGTTTCGAACTCGAGATCATTAAAGGCATCAGTTACAGCCGAGTGTGGACGAGTAACGAGACCATATCGTCGAAGTAAATTATTTTTTTTTCTACCAATCGCACCTCTTTTACTGCTTACGAGAAAGTGCGAACACTAGTACAGTAAATTAGCTTGAAAAACTTTGCTTTTTGTGACAAATCTGCGAAACGTTCTCCTTTTGACAATTCTTTTTATATATACAGTCCGACACGCCAATAAGAACGATTTAATAAGAACACTTCCCCGCTTTTTCGCTCGAGCGCTTCCCCCACTCTGACTCGAGTTCCGAGCTCGAGTAGTTTCGCATCCGTCAATACCAATAAGAACAGATGCCGAC
>JAPYYW010003373.1:0-15247 GCA_030522545.1 Cremastinae sp. A BG-2022a
CATTATGCGAAGTTGCATGAAGAATGCGTCTAGAAGAACAGCAAAATATCAATTAAAACATCAAAAAAGCGGCCGCGTAGCGGTCGCGTTGTCGCTCGTATATTAAAAAAGACATGAGGCCTCCAATCGATTAATCGAAATAGAGCGCATTATGCGAAGTAATATGAAATATGCGCCTAGAAGAGCTGCAATATACCGATTCAAAAATGTTAAAAAGGAAAAAAACGGTCGCGTTGTTGCTTCAAAAATTGAAAAAAAATCAAAAAAATTTGCGAATTTATGAAGGGGTAGACCTTTCGATTTTTTCAAAAATCTTCAAGACACGTGATAACTTTTAAGTTAATTCTGATTTATTAACTTGGCCAATCTCTACGCAAAAAATAATAATGCAACGTGCTGCTTTGGAAATAATAACTTTGATGTTATAATTATTTATTTTGACTTGCAAAAATTACCCATGATATAAAATCGATTTCGTCAAGGACATGAAAATATATATATTGCTACCTGAAATTTAAAGATCTTCCTCTTTTCGTTTCTCGAAAAATTAATCTGGAGTACCTCGAAGACGCCAAATTTTCTCAACTCACTTTTATTAGAACTCAACTTACATACATGTAATAATGTGAAAACGACTTTGCAACTCAATTTTCTACTGTATTTATATCAAATATACCTGGACAAATATACCTGAATAGTTCGGTGATCGTAAACATAAAGAGAAGGGAAAGTTCGTCGAAAATAACAAGGAAAAAACTGTTTATTTTTTCGAGAATACCTCGACGATTCGAGGAAGTCGAGTTCAAAACCAAATACGGTCGTAATTGTTCGGTTTTTCGATTTAATTTTAGAATCGTTAGGCCCCGGTATAAAGTGTCAGGATATGATGTGTTGGGTCTTGCAAAGTAGTTAGTTACCGACAATTCGCAACAAAATTTGACAAATTCATTTGAGTGAGTGTCAGCTTCAACTGAGTGTCAGATGGATTTCATAGAGATATAAAGTGTGTATCTAGAAGAAGAGCAAAATATAAATTCAAACGTGTTAAATAAGAAAAAATGGCCGCGTTGTTGCTCGTATGTTTAAAAAGTTGAAGAGGCGAATGCGAATTTAAAGATCGCGTGCTCCTCGAGCATTCGGCATTAATTGCACATCGCTTTTTTTGGCAGGTGGCCGCCAATCGTGTCTGATGTATATTTTCCATCGAGTGGCCGGAACCTCATCGCTCTCGTTGAATAATTATCGACGCCACTACTTCACTCATCCCCGGTGAGTTCCAAACACGAATTATATATATACCAGTGAAATTTTCAGATGATTTTAAAGTCAGAAATTTCATCTATTCAATTTTCTCTTTTCAAAATTAATCACGATAATAAGTGTGTGAAAAATTCTTGGTGAAAGAGAGTTTAATTTTCGTGAGAAACGTAATTTGCGTAAAAATATATATGTTGGCCCAGGATCGAATTTCCGAGGGTCGATATTATATTTATGAATGAATTAGCGTCGATTTTTGGATAATTTTTAGATAAACTTGGGGTCTGTGCAAAAAGTCAATAAAGGAGTTTAGGCAGGTGCTTGTATTTGCAGCTCGATTCTTTGATGCTGCTTACAAAGTTCACAAGTCTTATCTATCGCTCTCTCTCTCTCTCGTTCTCTCGTTCTTTTTCTTCGTTCGTGGTCGCTTCTCACCAGTCTTTGCCTCGACGAGAGTCATCGATGCAAGTCCCTCTTAATAAGAGCCCGGACCTTTATGGGCCACTTTGTACGGGCAATTTGTTCTTAACGAGGACGCTTCGTTCCTTCGGCTTTGAGAAAATAAAATAAAACGAGCCTCGGGACGAGGAGAAAGAAAATAAAGAGACACGTTCACACATTGGGTCAGGGGTATTCCCCTCTCCCCAGAATTAAAAATAAAGTCTATCAACGATGAGAATCCAACACTTTCGACGAACCGTAAAATCTTTAATTCAATTATCGAGCCAAGCAAAAAACGAGAAAAAATCGGAAGAGTAGAAACTGTTTTCGATATCTTTCGATGAGAAAAAAAGTAATTATGGAGAAAGGAGGTTTTTAAATAGGTAAAATCATCTCCAATTTATCTTATTGAGTGCTGTATTCCCCGCTTTTTTGCGTCGGAAATCCAAGTTCGGTCGAAAATTTCATTATCCGTTGATGAAACATTGCTCGCTCGCCAAAAATGGCGAAATTCGTTCCAAACGAAAAAAAAAATGTACACGCTTCAAATCTTTACACTCTGTGAATCATATTACGACTTGATTCAAAAGCGTGTAATTGTTATCGTCTCGAGCGATCGTAATTCCGCAATAGCGTAATAAAATCAGCAACGGGAAAGTGAACGAAGAAATTCTTTCACTCGTAAAACAGAACGCTATCGATTATTTCATCAAAAATTGACGAAATAATTTTAAAAAGATATCGACGAGTGAAGTGAATTGAGAGAAATCATATTTAGAGCTTTCAGTGTTAATTTTGAACAATTTTAGTTTCAATTGAGTCGTTTGATTAAATATTTATGAAAATTCATACGGAGGGGAATCTTCGTTTCATCTCGAATTGCTGAATGAAGGAATAAAAATTAATTTTCCGTAGATGGTAACGGAAAAGGCAGGAATATGGAAAATCAAATATGGTTGAAGCAAGATTCGAAACGCCTTTTTTTTGCTTTCATCGCCATTTCCGCGTGTTTCCTCTGGCTATATCTCGAGTCATCGTTGGTACACGACAAGTCGGCATATCACGAAAATCTTGCATAGATCTCACGCCCGTGACCTCTGTAAATAGTTTCGTCGGCTCGCGTTCGCGCGTCAGGGAAAGTCAGCGAAAAATATAAACGACAAGAAAGTCATTCGAATATAAAAAGGGACTTTTATCTATATTTTATCTCACAAAAATTCATTTCTATACATTCATTTTAACAAATTTTTATTTCGACTCATTCAAATATTTTTCTATATCTTAAAACTGGAAGGCAAAATCATTAGATTAAATTCTTTAAAGATTATTATTTCTTGAATAATCGCGTGAATCTTTTCTAACGTTATATACTTTAACATTTTTTTAAAAGTTTGAGTTTATTTTATCGTCTAGTAATCAAGATATACTCAGCGTTTAAAATCGCGACTTTAACATGGACTCTTATCAGAGAATGATACGAAAAATTTTATGCAAATTGTTGAGGAATTATCTTTGAAGTCATTTTATGCACAAATTCAAGATGAGTATAAAATAAAACAACAATAAAAGAAAATACACAGATTAATTCTCAGATGGACGATTACGCGTCCGACGTATAAAAATATAATTTTTTACGCCAATCTTTGTTCGTCCAACGAGTCAAAATTTTTTCTCGCTATCACATATACATATATAATTAAATCACCGCTCCGATCTCTTGACCGTTATTTCTGTGTGCCCGGCGACACTTTTTCCCGCGAGAGAGAATATCTTTATATATGTTTATGTAACACGAGATTACATCCAGAGTGTAGAGTCTCCGTTGAAGAGACGAGCACGAGATATCCTGGCGACAAAAAATCTCGCAGATTTTTCCACAATTACGAACATTAATATTTTTTGTTTTGCCTGGGCAAGCGACAATAATTTTTTTCTTTATTCACGTTGATTATACAGATCAGATATTTTTCATTCTTGAGATATATAAAATTTAAATAATTTTGAAATATCATTCGAAGAAATGAAGAGTAAACATTTCAATCAAAAATATAAGTAATGAATTTTGGAATATTGTTGACACGCCTGGACGCGGAAATGGTGGAAGGGGATGAGCCTCAAAATTTTCGAGGGAGTTTAAATTGTGAGAATCCTGACTGTATATCTTATATATATTCATGTAATGCGCTCCTTTTGCCCCTGCGATCTTCCTCCCGAGCGGTTATATCTCTCGTATTATACCGAAAAACATAAGCTAACAGTTTTATACGTTTGAGTGAAGAATAAATAAGAGAGCTTACGAGCTCGCTTGTATAGCGGTGAACACACTTAGGACCGAGGATATTATAATAAAGAGAGACGCCTCCTGCCCGCGAAAAGAGAACTGTTTCTCGTGCGGCTACACCGCGGCGCCCTCCGACCAGTCAAACATTTCCGAAACTAAATTATTTCATACGCTTTCAAAAATTTTCTTCCAGTCTCGCGAGAATTTTCAACGATTGCCCAATTTGTAATCGATTTCGTCCACGGAAGGTTTGAAATTTTTTTTTTGTATTTTTTGAATACTAACGATCTAAAACGCTTCTGCAAGAAGACAAAATACTTTTTTTTTATTTGTGGTATAGGAAAGTATAGTTGAGCAATTATGTAAGCAGCTTCGAAAATTAATTTTTTAAATTGTATTTTTTATACGAAAATATGCTGTCAATTTTAATCACAATTTAAGCATTGATTTTATTTTAATAAGATTATTCATTCTTCGAAATAGATTTATTGCATAGTATGACTCGTTATATAATGTAATTTTTATAATGGTTTTTATAATGAAGTCGGTTATATTGATAAAAATTCTAAAAAACATATACCAAGATTAGAAATTACTCTAAATTGGTGGTATTGCATGTAAAAAAATTATCAAAATCTCGATTATGTTTCAATTCTTAGAGTAGACGTTTTTTTAATATTATTATCCATCAAAAACGTGAAACGTTATTGAATTATTATTTGAGTAACATCGAAAAAAAGTCTGATGGTTCATAACGTTTTTCTTGTCACTTTTGTAAAAGTCATTTCACTTTTATAAAAATATTTTAATTATTATCGTTGTGTCACAAACATTTTTTAATAATTGTCTACAAAAGAGTATAGTCGTTTAAGTCATATGCATTAAAGTTGACATTTCTTAGAGTTTTGAAAGCTTGATATTTTTATATGAGAAAAAGGAAAAAAAAACAATGAACAGAATTATTCAGACGCTTTAAAAATGGATGCAAAAAGTTATACATATTTCTATCAAATTCAATGAAATTATTTATTTATATTTATTACTAAACATGAAAGAATTTTATTTACAGTGATTAATTTTTTTGGCGCTTATTGTTGAATAAACATTTCACTTCAATTAAAATGTAAATGGAAACATGTTTTTTTTAATCGAGTTACGAAAATAAAAATTACCAAGAGAATTTCTTCTAAATCGTTCCGATTGGGATCTCAGTGAGAAAATGTGTAAAAAATGGCTAGGATCGAGAATATCCGGAAGGCGTAGCAGTGGGACCGAGCGGCATCAGCTTTAGAAGTTCCATCCAGTTGCGTCGCGGCTTCAACAGCGAACGTAACTCGCGAGCGTATTTATCGTACAGTAGGGAAGAATGAGAGAAGGCTCGCGCATAAAATTAACGATAAGCTTAACCGTAATTATTATTGCCTGCAAGACGGCGCGCGAGAGACAGAAAGAGAAAGAGAGAGAGAGAGAGAGAGAGGGAGGAAGAGGGAGGGAAACTGAGTCGTAAGTTTCCTCGGATTTCATGGATAGGCGAATTCGAAATTTTTATTCAAAAAGTGCACCACATACGCGAGCTTTCTCTCTTTTTTCTGCATCTCCCGGAGTTTTTTTCCTTCTCTCGCTTCCTTTTTTTCTCTGATAATTGTCCCATCGAGCGAGTTCGCGGAATTAAATCTAGGGAAGACCGGAAGCGAGTGTGCATAGAGGATCCATCCGCTTTGTGCCGGCGAACCGCTACTTGCGGCTTCCGGTCGTTACTCTCTCTCTTTCTTTTTTGCCTCTTATCCTTCCCTCTCTCTCTCTCTCTCTCTCCTTACCGTCTTTTTCTCCCTGGATCGGACTTTTTTCCCGCATCCTTCCTCGCGAGACTCATTCTTTTAACTTGTAATTAATTGAATAAGTTTCACGGTCATTCGAGAATCACTGACTCGGGGATATACGAAAAATTAATCCTCTCTTTCCTTCTATCTTCATCACGATGATGAAAGCAATATTTCCTCTTTTTTTCTCGCAAAAAAATAACATTTCAATTTTAATTTTCCTCGATAAATTTTTAAAATCTAAAAATCGTCATTGATATTTGTTTTATAGAATAATCTATACATACGCTTATAATATATGAAAATATTTTTATGACTATCAGGTTGTTGTAATTCTCACAATATAGATATAAATTATCATAATATAATAACAAATCCAAGTCTATTTTTTTATTTCATTTAATTTTTGAGTGGTTTTCGAGTTTCCTTCACGCATTTATTGATAAAATAAATATCTTCGTAGTATATGAATGAGAGACGGATTTTATTACGTTTTTTTTTTCTTCTGACTATTTTTTTCCATCAGGGTTACAAATGCGTAACAAGAACGCATTGGAATCCTTCTCCTGAGTCTTGTGCCTGTATTTATAGACAGGAAGCTAACACACCGGAAAATCACTCTTCCGGTCATGTGTCGATTAAAGTTAATATGTTTTCTTCCATGTCGAAGTCTCGAATCGTTGTGCGTATGAAATTTCTGCATCATGATTTCGTACAAAAACATAAATCTCCTTAGCCGCAACAAAACTAGCTTAATAGTTACATCATTTTTTTCTCCTTGCGTCTTCATCATTCAGAAAGAAAATTTTTCGGTTTCCAGATATTTTTCATAATTTTTTCAATTTAACTTATTTAATTCTTATACTTCATTTTATTTTTTGGTTATGTATATCGAATTATCGGGATTTAAGGAGATTGTGCTGATATTCTCCAGTCGATTGACCATCTTCAATGAGCATCTTTTGATTACCTTTTAATTAATATTCTACATATGTAACCCTTAAATATTGTTAACAATTAAAGAAAGGTTGTAAAATATAAGTATGTTGTGCAATAAGTGCGGCAAGTTGTCGATTCGCTTGAGAGGGCAATCGACAACGTCGCACGAGTTTCACATACTAATTTTTATTACAAATGCAGGAATCGTTTGTATATAAAATTGGGGTCTAGGGGCGAAGCCCCCGGTTGGGTCCAGGGGCGAATCTCCGATGGGGGGTTGGGGGGGGGGCGAAGTGCATCCACTGCAAAAATAATAACTGAAAAGTTAAGAAATATAAAACAAACTTAGTTAAGAAACAATGAAAATAATTTTATTTTTAAAAAGAACGAGAACAGGAAATAACAGCAACAGGATATAATGAATTATTTTTAATTTCATTTAAATGAACTGTAAGGTTTGAACAGTTTGTGAATGTTATATTTAGGTTCATGGCATATTTTGAGGAAATCGGCTCCAAAATTTTAAAGTTGGCATTTTCTTTGTCTTTCACAATGATATCAATGCGTTCTTCAGTCGTTGTTTCAAAAGTTGGGTGGATTGGGCTTGAATTTTTGCATGACGTATTGTCGATATGGCACGTGCGATCTGCTCACCGATTCTTTTTTTTTGTTACCTACAAAGTCTTCCACATAACCTTTAGCGACTGAATCAGATCCCCATCCTCCGCGTCTTTTAATTGTAAGGAGATCAGCACCAGAATCAGCTAATACAGTAGCTGATGTTCTTCTAAAGGCCAGTATAAGATTCCGGATTCTCTAACTTTAAAAACTTGGCTAATATTTTAGGCATACCACCAAACGTATTTTGTATTGTATTTATTTTCCTTTCGTTCAACTTTTTTACAGTTTTTAACGTGAACCCCCCCCCCCCATTTTTTGTTTTGTCCGTATTCCATTATTCCTGCTCTACTTCTTGCCATTTTTTCCTGTTTTTCCGAATTCCATTTTTCCTGGTTCCACACCGTGCCGTTTTTTCTGTATTCCATTTTTTCCTGGTTCCACTTCGTGCCGATTTTTCCTGTTTTTCCGTATTCCATTGTCTTTTTTCCCCCTCCTTAATGCGTCCGCAGCCGACTTACTCCCTAACCCTGTATCGCATTCGCACTAGGACACGAGGAAACTGCGGAAAACCCCTGTCTATACAGTTGACGATGTTTTTCTGTCTTTTCCCGAAGCATGCTACCCCTAGAACCCAGAAAAACCCGTCTCCCGCTCGAAATTTTGATGCGCGAGCGGTCACCCATCGCAGTACTGTCCGTGGACAGCGTTGCTTAACTTGGGCGATCTCCGAAGTAACACCTCGGTCGCGCACCCAATTCCGTCGGCATACCACCAAACGTATTAATACCAATATTTTGTCTCGGACATTTGCCGTTTTGATAACCCACGAAGAATCTTTTTGTAGCTAAGTCAGTCGGGCGTCAAGAAGAAAATCTTTTATAAATTTGATAAAACTCATCTGTGACAACAAAAGATCTCGCTTGGCCAGTTTTAGTTTTTGGAATTTTCACCAATAACATGTCACCTTTATCGATCATGTTATCTATATACAGTTAAATCACAGAGCTCGTGTCGTCTACATGCACCTTGAACCTCAAAAATTAAAGCTACCTGAAATTTGAAAAAAATAAATAAAAAATAAGTTTATGTATTTATTTAATAATTAAGAAGTATCCAGAAGTATTGAAAAATACTAACCTTGATTGCTAAGAATTGATTATCGGGAGCTTCATGCAAAAGTCAATCGATGTGCTCTAGGTCTAATGTTCGAGCTTTTTTAAATTTAAAGCCTTTGTTTTGTTGCTTTGAAAAAGCAATCAAACTTGAATAGTTGAAAATATTAATATTGTGTTTTTTTTCCAATCTTACTCTGCAACATTGAGTAAGTTGACCACAAAATGGACCACAAAATTGACGGTAATTTCGTTTCGGCAAGTTCACTGAAGTATGTTAGAAAAATAGGTTCAGAAAAACTTCTTACTTTTGTATTTTTTCGCCATTCCATGTACGCTGCTCGTACTTTGGTCTCAAAGTTTGAGGAATTAAATTATTAATCACTTCATTGGCTTTTTCACACATTTCAGGTGGTATGTATCCGTCGTTAGAGCTTTCGTCAGCTTCTGGTAACACTACAGATTCCAAATTCATTTTAAAACTTTTGTAAATTTTTATTATTTTATTAAAAAAATTTTTTATTAATTAAATGATCTATCACGTCAATCTCAAATCTGTTGTTTTTTTCGATTGTGTTTTTTCTTTTGTTTAATTTCAACACCGTTATTCTTCTATTTTTTTCAGCAGTTCATTTTATCTAAATTTGCGTGTGACAAATACCCAAATATCCGTTTAATTCATAAAAAACCGACATCGCAATTATAAAATTGGCAAATGGCTACTTTTCAACCGTAAAAGCGTGCGCAAAGATGCCGCTTTTCCCGCATGAGTAAAAAAATAGTATATTGTGCAACAAGTGCAGCAAGAATTTTTTTATTTACAAAAAATATTTTAGCAGGAGATTCAACATTAATTGAAAACATTTTGAAAATTACTTCGATAATAACCTACGTTTTTTACGACTCCATATGAATTATTGGCAATTAATTTAAAAGTTTATCAAAACTTTTCTTAGCTGTCTGATTGTCAATCATATTTTAAATTCTATGTAAAAATACGTTAAGCCATAAAAGCCATACATTCCGCCATAAAAGCCCGCGTTAGAATTGCATGTATTTTGAAAATTAAATCAAGTGCTCATTCGAATGATCGATGATTTACACAATTTTTTTTTCCTTTGTGTACACTTTTATTAACTCAACAACATATATATTTTTTAAAGATTTTCATCTAATAATACTCATGTCAGCATTACCTCCTTAAATGACTCAGAGAAAAGAACATTTTTTTATATGAATAATTCTTAATGACGATAATGACGATAAGTAAGGATAATCCTGCGTTTACGGTGTCATTAAAAATCATTTATTGACTTAGTTTAGAGGGTGTGAAAATTTTTTTTATTGATTGCAAATAAAAAGGATTTTATTAAAAGTTTATTTAATGTATATTATATATTAAATGAAGATGAATAAAAAATGAGAGTATATTTGTTGAGAACTTAAGAAAAGTTAAGAAATATAAGTTTCGAAAAAAGAAAACAAATATTCCACGTGGGAAAATGAAAATGAAAAAATGCGAGGTCTTCTGGACAGCAATAACTGCGTAAATTTTAATTATAAAAGATTATTCAACATTTATTTTGGATAAAACGAAAATGGATTAGAAATGGCGTTTACGGGGTGTAATCGAAAAAAAATTGTCTGGGAAACGAAAAAAAAAAAGAAAATTTTTGAATTTAACGCAGGAAAGGGAGAATAAAGAAATTGTTTTGGGAGCCAATAACTGTAAGTTTAGTCCTGGCAAGTCGTAGCTCGAGAGTGCACGTGAGTAAGTGCATCCCGGCGGCAGCCGGTGAATTATTCGAAAAGGAGGATAAAGGAGGAGGGAATGAGAAAGAGCGGTGAACTTGAGAGGCAAAAAGATAGATCGGACAACGGAATATAAAGGCCGTGAGCTAGCGGTTCCTCCAGATCTGGATCGCAAGATTTAAAGACAAGATAATTAATTGCGAGCTCCATTCTTCCTCTCCCCAACGCCCCCGCGCGCGCGCGCGAACCCCGTCGCCGTTTTCTCGAGCGACCCGAGAGAGAGGTTTTCGTTTCTCCTAACGGATTACGCAACTTTCGCATTGATCACGCGCGCGATCATCGCTCGCGTACACATTTTTATTTTATTCCACTATAATATATACTACATTTCCATTGGAATTAAAATCCAGTTGAATTCGTATATTGGACTAATCCCGGCTGCGATCGCGAAATAACGTTTATCTCTCGGCTACCTCTCGATCGAAAATGTCGAGATGGTGGAATTAGCGCGAGGGTGCCAGTTCTAATTGCCGTGTTCCCGGCCATCGATTCTCTCGTTATTTTCCATGTAAATTGGGTCGTTTGGGGATTAAGTGAAAAATTTTTGGATTTATTTTATCGTCCGGCGTGTGTGCGCGTTTTTATATATTATTTTTTTTCTCCGTTTTCTCGCCGCTTCGTTGCACTCGCGAATTCTCGAGACTCGATGTGCATTTCACTCGGGATTATATCGATATAGAAAGCTTTTCCTCTCTCTCTCTCTCTCTCTCTCTCTCTCTCTCTCCTCGGTCTGAAAATTCGTGTTTGAGCTCCACTGTTGGTCTATCGGGACTGCATTCTTTCAGATGAGTCGCGTCCGCGCTTCTTCCCATTTGAAAAAAAGGCGTACTACTCGGCGCGTTTGACTTCTGCAGGCACACGCGGACCTGTAACGCAAGACGATAACCTTTATGAAGATCTGTCGCTTTTTCAACCGAGGCCTTATTCCCCCCATTTTAAACGCGCACGCTCTCGGTGCGCGCGCGCTCGAATAAAGTTCCTGATTTGCTGCACTGCCGCGCGAAATCCGCCCGGTGAACGGCGCGACTCGAGCCGATCTTACTCCCATTCGCCGATGAAAATTCCTGCCGAGAAAATCAAAAATTTTCATCCGCTCTGCGAATCTTCAACGCCAATTATTGATCGATATCTGCCAAATATCAATTATACTGACTCCGAATTATTTCGTTAAAAAGTTTTGTTTTTTTCTTTTACTTTACGAAATTTTATATATCACTGTAAAAAAATGTGATGTTAAAATGGTGTTTATTTAACACCATTCTTGGTCCATACAAGTTCCCACTATTTGGAATAGAATGGCATGGCGTTAATATAGATGAAGTTTGATATACTGTGTTAAATCAGTTCAAATAATTAACACCGCGCAATATAAACACCATTTAGTTCGTAAAATTAATGAAGTGTAACACTATGCTTCCTAACACCATCCGGTGTAAATAAAAAAGAGATACAGATTAAGCAGTTCAACAATATGAAGAATATTTTGGAATAATATAAAAGTTTCGATTTGTTTGTAAGGTTCATGCACATTATATGCAACTTAGTTCGTAAAAAATTCCATGTTAACAAGTTCCTAAATTATTTTTTATTTTCCTTTCTCTCTGAATGTAGATATATTTACCCTGATGTAGGGTTCATTATCCAGTTTTCACTATCCAGATTTGTTCTTTTAAACAAATTGTGTGTATACTAATTTTTTTATGGTACATGTAACGTTGATATCAAAGTAGTAAGTGTTCTGGTAATGTTTGAAAAAATTTTTATATTCAAGTATCAGTTCCTTGAAATAATTATGCTTCCCCTCAAACCTGATTAACCATAGATGTATACTAAAGGACCGATTTGTTTAATGATATTCAGATAATGAGTCATAAAATGATGTTTTGATATGCCAAGCTTCAGCTCCGGTACCCGATACCAAAATTTTTTTCGCGTTCATTGTCGTCCGTTTATTGCCACTTAATAGAGTGAACTGCCAGAAACTTAAACAAAGTTTTATTGTTGAACAGGGATGGGCGAAGCTCGATACTTTTCTGAGAAATTTTTCAATAAGTGATTCTTATTTCATTGATGGTGCAATAAAAATATCATCCGTTGAAAAATTTTCACTATTCAGCAATGTATCGAGCTCTGCCCATCCCTGTGGCTGAAAACATCGATTTTTAATCCCGTGAAATCAGCAAGTAATACCACTCTACATCTTTTACCAAACACACACTTTTTGCACCATTTCCTTTTACCACTCACACAAATTAATTAACAACGTGAAATTATGAAATTTATGAAATTACTGTACATATTTAAAATATCTGTATATAATATTAGGGTGGGTAAAAAAAGTGACTTTTATTTTCTTAAAATCCACGGATATTCTTGTTTCTGGACATCTAAAACGAACTTTCATCAAGTTTTAGCTCATTATTTTAATGGGAATAACTTCCGCATCGCAATTTTCGATTTTTTTATCAGTCTTTTACGGAAATATTCGTATCTTGGCGAATATTGAACTTAGAGTCATTTGTAAGCTATACTTTTGTAGTAAATTGAACGCTCTACAAAAAAGTTCTCTTGTGAATTTTTTGTTAATTTCACTAATTCAACAATATTTAAGCTCAAAGTTTGATAAATTTTGAAAAAAAAATTTGTTTATCATTGTATTATAACTCATTGAAAAATAAATATAATTAAGTGCGCAATGCATAGTTTTGTAGGAAATTAAACGCTCTATAAAAAAGTTCTTTTGTAAATTTTTCGTTAATCTCACCATTTCAAAGATATTTGAGGTTAAATTTTAAAAAATTGAAAAAATAATTATTTTTACATTATAAATCACTAAGTAGTAAGCAGAATAAAATAGGCAATACATTCTTTTGTAGGAAATTAACTGATCTTCAAAAATGGTCTCTCGTGTTTAGTAGATTAGACGAAGTGTTCGTGCCTCTAAGTTCAGTATTCACCAAGATACGAGTATTTCCGTAAGTGACTGATAAAAAATTGAAAATGGCGATGCGGGAGTTATTCCCATCAAAATAATGAACTAAAACTTGGTGAAATCAATTATTATGAAATAAATACAATAATGCTGTTGACAAAGCTTTTATTTTTTTATGCAGCAATGAGCTTTTTAAATGGTGGAAAGAAACTATACGATAATCAATAAGTTTTTTCCTCATGTGTAATTTTATTAATATACATATTTTTACATAATTATTTGCTAAAAAATTAAATATATCAGATTGTATAATTTTCTGCAATGAAATTGGTTAAAAATTATTTCCCCGTGACAAGTTTCTTAATCGTGAAATTTTCACATGATGTTCCAGAGAGATGTTATATTTAATAAAATGTAAAATTTATTAATTTTAACATGATTTTCGATTTTGAACACATTCCGAATTTCGAATAAACTGTCCGGTGCGTTTCGATTTAAAATGCAAGCGTCGTTAAAAAAATGCGTTCAAATCGTTGTGTCCCGTAGATACTTTGTATACGTGCGGCGACGGGAAAATAACGTCGAGAGTTTCTTCCATCGGCGTCCTTTTTCCTTCGAAATATAAAAATCGATATCGAGCCAGCTGGAATGCGGCAAGGAATGGTGTACCGCTTGAAGACGAGAGTCGGTAGCGAAGTTTCTTTTTTTTTCCTCCCCGAACTCTCGGGCTTTTCGGAGACAGGATGCGCTCCAGAATTCGGAACGGCTCGGAATTCTGATAATAAGAGTGCAAAGTGCCGACTCTCTCTATCCCCACCCTGAATCTTTTTCATATCGCGCCGCTCGAAGCGCGATTCGAACGCCCGAGCAAATGAAAGACGCGGAGAATCGTCATAAGAACATAATAAGATCCTTCAGCTCTTGATGAGTTCGATGCTCCAAATCGAGGCGATGCTTTATTTTCATTTTATTTACGAACGCGATAAGAGACGAACCGAGATAAGTTCTCATTATTTTTTTCAATAAAATAATAATAAATCAAAAGTATATTAAATTAAAAAAATAGAAAATCAAAATATATTCTCATAATGGAGATTTTTTAATTCTTAAATAGTAGAGTTAATTGAATGAATATACCTCTCATCTTTTCAAAGCGGAAACCGGAAAATCTTTACGCCAGAATAAAAACGAACCTGAAAAAATGTTGACGTCGGAAAGTTCGAGAGGAGAACGTCTCGTTAGAGACGGAGGCGTGAAGTTGCGGCAATAGACCACCTGTTCGAGTCTTCGAAAGACAAATTAAAGAGAATCGTGTACGGAAAAACGAACGAGAGAAAAATGGGAAGTTAAGTACGAGACGGAAGCGAGAGTGGCGAGTTAATCGCGCCAGGAAAAACGAAGGAAAAATTCACTCCCTCGCGTACCTATCTACCGAAATTGAGGAATTGAATAGATTTTTCTTCCGAGGTGAGAAATTCGTTACGCTTCTTGTAAACCTGAAGTTCAAAAGTTAAATTCATCGAGAAGCCTTGATAGAAAAAACGTTAAAATTACAATAAAGATTTCAATATTTAAAAAAAGTGTACATTTTAATATAATTTTTTTTTGTGTTAATATGTTCAATGTCAATAAAAATATTTTTTTCAACGATTAAGATTAAGAAAAAAAGTACACGTAAAAAAGAGGCGCCGCACAAAATAAGTGAATAACTATATGAAACAACAACATAACTTCAATATATTTTTTATTATACTTTCAAATATAGATTTTTTAAACATACAATAAAATGATAAACATTCTTAAAAAATATTGAGATTCGGAAGAAAAATTGTAAGGATGCAAGGTATGAAAAAGATATGCCAAAAAATTAAGTAAAATTGAAAAAAAATTATATTTTTTAAATCAATACTTTATTTGCATCACAAGATTCATATATGTATATGAGCGATTCCACCAAATATAGCCTCGGTTACACCTCGACCCCCTTCGATTTTTTTTTAACTTTGAGGATACATTTGGTACGTCAAAAAAA
>JAPYYW010003374.1:0-21979 GCA_030522545.1 Cremastinae sp. A BG-2022a
TTTCGGTAACGAACTACCTTGTAAGACCCGACACGTCTTACCCCGACACTTTACACTGGCCAACTGATTCCAAATTTCGTCACAAAACCGAACAATTAATACCTTAATCGCTTTTTCACTCGACCTCGACCGATCATCATGGAAACCTTAATAACCGAAGGATTAACCAAAATTTGAAAATTTTTTTTCCTCGTTACGCTTGACGAATTTTCTCTCTTTTTTTTATGTTTACGATCCCCGAAATTATTCAGGTATATTTAACATGGATAATAGGAAATTGTGTTGCAAATTTATTTCATATAAGCTGCGAAAATTTAGTGTGTTCGAGGACCTCCAGCCTGATTTTTTGACAATCGAAAATAGGAAAATCTCAAAATTTCAAGTGGCGATATCTTTTCGTGCATCAAGGTCATTATTTCGAAAGTAGCGCACGTTGCATTTTTTTATGAGTATAGAGATTAGCTAAAATTTAATGCGCTCCGCATAATGCGCTTTATAGTCAGATGAATAGATTAGAGTCCTCATGTCGTTTTTAATATAGGATATATATAGCTTCACTGAGAGAAATTACGATACTAGATTTTATCATAAATCGACAACTGTACTTATCATGTAGGTATATTCAATGAATATTATTTAAATTAGGATCAAGGGGATGCATTGGACCTGAAATATAATGTTTACTGAGACTTTTCAGAAAAGAAAAGAAGAAAATGTATACAGATTTTAGTTTAACTCGTCGTGGATCGATACACCATTATTTTCTCTTTGGATAATTTTTCTTTACTTGATAGCCAATAAACAAAATCATCTCTCTGCTCTCTTCCTTTTATTCTCAGTCTCTCTCTTTTTCGCAACACGGATAATTGAAATTTTTATTCCCTTTGTCTACTCTTAAAAAAATACCTACAATTATTATATCTTTGGCCGGGTTCGAAAATTGACTGACAGTACTGTCAGTACTGAATTTCCTACCTTTTAACACAGGGTGCCAACAGATTTCAGTAAAGATAGCCAAAAACCGAACACGGCCTTTATAACAGAACGACTTATATTTAGGACAAATTCTAAATAAAATATGTTTAATACTATAATAATTAGTATAATTGTCACTTTTATATAGTAAGATCAATCATTTTTTTAGTGTGCACCAGCATGGAGTATATATTATGTGCATTCCAAAAAATATTTCAGCAGTTTAGAATTATTTGGTCTTTTTATAAATCCTCGAGATCATTTCGACATTTGACTCGTCTTCTTCCTTTTCCACGTGCACAAGATTTCGAGGCTCGAAGTAAAATTCTTGCGGTATTCGCATAAGTATAAATAATAGATTAAAAAAGTTTTGAGCCAATGAGCGATGAATCGGTGTTCTATAAAGCTCCGATGGAGAAAGCTCAAGGGGACGGTCGTTAAAAAGTTTTCGCCGAAAATCCTTGTGTGGCGAAGGAACGTCGCTGGATCTCGCGGCACGAAGGGAATCTTGGTAAAATCCTCCAAGTGGATTTCCGTTAGAATCAGCGAGACTTTTAGTGGGAGCCTTCGGGGCAGACGGGCCCATGACATTCGTATTTCGAAGGAATTACCAAACTCCGCTCCAGGCTGAACGACACAGAATGAAAGTGTGGGATGGGGGCTGAACGAGATTCTCCCCTTGGTGAACATCGGGTTCGAGGATCGCTCAGTGTCGTCGGCCTAAGGTCAAAGGACACGAACGAGGAGCATTTACTCTCGAAAGGATCAGACGCCGTGATCCCCGGGTTGACCGGTTGGTCATCCTCTCGCGACTTACTAAATCGTGTGGGCAACTCGCCGGATTTTCAGGGCCCCAAAAACACCGGTGATCCGTTCAAAACCTTCATTCCGAGGGCGCTTCTTGTCTCCAATTTTGAATCGGATCAAAAATTTCAGGCTCAACGCAAGGACCTAAGTACCATCCCTGTCCATCTCCCTCCCTATAGGACTCTCCATCAACGATTAATATCTTAATACTGTCCAGATTCAGAGACACTCGGATCACCATTGCCCAGAAATAAATTTCTTCCTTTCAATTATATTTTCTCGAATATTAACTGGTGATGCTGGCCATGGCCCTTCATCTATCAAGTTGTCATTTTTTTTTCCTATTAGCTGTAATATCAACCGTTTGAATACATTTCAAACTATTTTGACATTCATAATTATTAAAACTATTGAGTATGGAAATATATTGATAGAATAGCTCTCATCATCACATTTGAATAACTATTTTAGGATCTAAACCATGTTAAACAAACATTAGATAGATTTTGTGTTTGCATGCGATTATAAAGCTGAGTCTTTATGATCTGCATGAAACTTTAAATTTTAATTTCTCATTATTTTAGAAGAAATGTTACAAAATTCTTTTCATTATTGATCTAGCATGAGCGATATGAGATGAGAAAAATGATAGGAAAAGAGCTTTCGTCACTGTATATGGATGCAAAAAGGCCGATTGGAATAGACTGTTGAAGATACCAAGAGATGGGCACTGTGCACCGGAGGAATCGGAACGTCAAACCGTTCGTTCGTAAAAGTCAGGAATCGCGAACGTTTTCAATGTCGAGACACGGGCCGAACGTTCGTCGAATCCCATGAAAAACATTCGGCTATCCATACAAATCCCCGAAAAGATAGGAGAAGATATTCGGGCTCTGCAAAGTTACCGGATCTTTTCTCCTTATCCTTTCCACTCAACTTTTTTTATTTCCATTTTATTTCTCTTTTTTATAGCGCGGCTGGTGCAGCGAAGTCTGAACGTCGGGGAAGAATTGCGTCCGGATGTGCCGAGTCGAGAAAAAAAAAGTGGAAAAATACTGGGCAAGGCATATTTTATATTCTTCGTTGGCCGCGCATGTAGGATGTATACAGGAAAGGCCGTAAATCCCTGCATTGTCGAGTTTCTTTCGGTTTCTATCCGGGTTACGGTATGAATCAGGACTTTCAGCGTTCGGGCATTCATTCTCACCTCTTTTACTGTGCTCTAACACGCTGAGAATAATGGAAGCACTCCGCTGAATTTCTCACACCTGCATCGTATCAAAGTTTCAAATTTGTTGGCGAAAAAAAACAACAACAACAATAAATAGATTGGAAGCGAAATTTTCTTGTTTATCCGGCGTGGTGTACTCTTTTACAACCCGGTTCTTACATTTTTTCCGCAGAGATAAACTCTCGTCCATCCAAACTTGGATAAGATTAGTTTCCCTTTTCGGCGAGCCTTATTTTCGTCCAGTCATTCATTTTATTTTCTTTAAAACGAGTTTTTTTCTCAATAAAACGCTTTTTTACTTTTTTTTTGTTTTCACGAAATCACAATGTCTTCGATGCTGGCTTTCTCGTGCTTTTTCGTACTGAGCTTTTTCGTACGATCAACCCTTTTATGATTATTTTTGTTTTGTTTTTAAAGACTTTCTTGACAAGGATTGGAATCTCTGACGTGGTGAATCCGCAATGAAACGTGATTTCGACCGGGAATCATTGCTCTTATTGTGATGCAAAGCACTGTGAACTCGTTGGACGAAACAATCGTTTTCCCCTCGTACTCGAAAAGCAAAAAGAAAGGAGACGCTGGATTTCCATCCACGAGAATGTTGATGAAAAGTTCAGAGAGATTATCACAATGAACAAATATTTAGTACAAATATTATAGTAAAAAATAAATAAAAATTGAATATTATAACTATATAAAAGAGCAGACAATAAACGTATGTGTTTAAAATGTTTTTCTTATTAATATGTATAGTTTTTAGTAATTCAATTACTATTTAATCACATTGATTATTCAATCGTTACCAATATTTGGTAAAAAAATAGGATTGTTTTAATATAATTATGAAGTTTTTGATACTTCATGTCTATTCTACGTCAAAGTTTTAATTGCTTGTCGTCAAGATCCGCACACTGCAAGTGATAGGAAGCAGTTTCTATGACAGCAATTCTATTGTCTTCACGGAAATTCTCTTCATGGTTTCACGTCTACTGCTTCGAACGATTTAACCTCTCTTTTTCATGCATAACCGAGTCCGTTGTTCTCCGATTTAACGCAGGTCCTTTTTTCTTCAGACGTCGTTAACCTTCCCATTCGCAAAAATGTCTATACCCGTTTTTTTTGCCAATACGAAGAACCTTGCTTCGCTGAAAATAATGGTGTTAAGGCAAGAAAAAATTAATTATAAATGTCTATCATTTGTATTTTCGGAACTGTTTTTTGTCGGACCTCATTTTATCAATTTGTAAATTAATTGCGCATTCAAGTAATCTGGACAATGAAAAATTCCAGATCAATCGTAAATGGCAAAAGAATCACTAATAAGTATTATTTAAAGTAATTTACATTGGAATCTAAATTGGATCGTAATTTTGTATATTAGATTAATTTTTTACTGAATTGGTAGTGGTGAAAAATCCTTATTAAAAAAAAAATTCTTAAATGAAGTTATCGATGATTCATTGCAGATAGTTATATGCAGTGATGCCAAGCTGCAGAGGACGTACGAGGTGTCCGTGCCTGTTGAAATGGTAAGCAAGTACGAGGGAGATAAAGAAGAAACAAGAAATTCGGAGCGATGCAGGTGGCAACTGAAAATACAGTCGCCAGAGTCGCCTAGACGGGTTCGTACGAATAATTAAAGGACACGAAACGCCAGTAAAAGAGAAAGGAAGAGAGAGAGAGAGAGAGAGAGAGAGAGAGAGAGAGATGAATACCAGCTAGGGTATCCAAGGAAGTAGCTAGAATATAAATTAGCGACGCACGTCTCAGGTGATAGCTCTACAGTGGCGGAACGCGACATTCCCGAAGTCTACCCAATCCCCACCTTTCTGATTAAGGTATCGTACCTAAAACTTTAGTGGTTCTATATAGGGTAGAAACACTCGCGAATGCTAATATAACCTGCAAGCTCTTGACATGATACGATCGCGAAATCAGCCGAGCTTCACGTTTCAATACAGCACAATCGTGTCACTAAAATAATATAATGGCATTACAGTATTCTCAGTAATGGCGGATACGTTAATGCCATAAAATGCATCTTTCTGTGAATATTCAATGATCGGGTGAGTCATTTTCATGAAATGAAACGAATTGTATTTTTATCTAATTACGAATAATAATATTTTAATTATAAACAATGAAAATTATTATATTATATTATTATATAATATATTACGCTGCCACTTGTCCTTCTTTGATATGTTTGAATTGATATTGTGTTCTTCTAGGAGCATTTCGCATAATGCGA
Source organism: Cremastinae sp. A BG-2022a (assembly GCA_030522545.1). NCBI lineage: Eukaryota > Metazoa > Arthropoda > Insecta > Hymenoptera > Ichneumonidae > Cremastinae sp. A BG-2022a. The sequence continues at coordinate 5,265 of JAPYYW010003374.1, forward strand.
TTAGAGAAATCGATTGAACCTTATGCCTTATGCCTTAGAACCTTATGCCTTTTTTAATATAGGATACATGATCGAAAATTTCGACAGTACGTTAACCTTACTCGTCACTTCTCTACTCTTGAAATCATTTTTTCGTATTTCATCTTGAAAAGAATGATATTAAAAAAATTGATTATTTTGGAATAAATTTACTCAAAAAAAATTCTTCTGCAGTTTTAAAAAGCCAAATTTAGCTTAAAATATGGTCTTGAGTGGAGAAGTGAAGAGCACAGTTAACGTACTGCCGAAATTTCCCGGGCATATGTATAACGAAAAATTTTACTTGTCCGGGACGCAAATTCAAGAACATTGTAATATTAAAAAAAGATCACAAAGTCAGTTTTTTAGCTTATTTAATATTAATTCTTGGATTCCACCTGAATAATTTGCATTTTCATTATTTAAGGAAAATTTCCGATTGAATCAATCCTTAAAATGGAAAAAATTTTTTTTTTAATCTTGTGGTTTCTTGAGGACACTGGGTCTTGTAGACTCATGAAAATTTCAATTGGTGATATCTTACCTTTCTCTTGACGAAGTCAGCTTTATTGAGGTTGATTTATAGAGACGAAACGAATCTGCCTAATTTTCTGCTTAATATGTTCCATGGGCCTTGTACTTCACTTCACTTCACCACCACATACCATACAAAACTTAATATATTTGTTGTTTTTTTTAATAAATTAAAAAAACGGACCATCGAATCTATATGGATAATTAAAAATATATAGGACTAATAATTTATGATGAAAAATGCAATTATTTGATGCAAAAACTGCTTTTGAAAAACCATTCGTTCGAATTTAATATACTTGAAAAAGATTGCATACGTTTAATATAATGGAAATTATACTATGTAGAATAAAATAGAGCAATCGATATTATTTGCTGCACATAGTACAGCACTTTCATTTCCGCACCGGCATCTTTTAAAAAGACTTTCGAAACGATATTTTAAATAAAAAATAAATAAAAAACTTATATAGTTCACTTTTTATTCACTTATTCACTTTTTATTCACTTATTCACTTTTTGTATGATTGAACATTACACTGGAACTGACACTCAATTAAACTTGTCGAATGATTTCTACGGAATGTTTTTCGGTAACGAATTACCTTGCACGACCCGACACGTCATACCCCGACACTTTATACCGGCTTACTGATTCTAAATTCAGTCGAAAATTCGAATAATATTACGACCGTGTTGGGTTTTTCCCTCAGCCTCGACGCATCACAATGGATAAACAATATTTGAAGTATTCTTGAAAATTTGGAATTTTTTTCCTCCTTACGCTCAATAAATTTTCTCTCTTTTTTTTTTATGTTTACGATCCCCAAACTATTCAGGTATATTTGTCCAGGTATATTGGATAGAAATAATAGAAAATTGTGTTGCAAGATTTTTTCACATGAGCTGGGAAAATTTAACATGTTCGAGGACCTCCAGCCTGATTTATCGAGAATCGAAAATAGGAAAATCTCAAAATTTCAAGTGGCGATATCTCTTCGTGACTTCGACGATATCGACTTCATAATAGGTAATTTCTGAAAATTTTTTCAAGACGAAATTAACGATTCAAACATCAAGATCATTATTTCCAAAGCAGCGAACTTTGAATTTTTTTTTAATGAGTAGATATTGGCCAAGTTAAATGCGCTCTATTCCAATGTATTGATTAGAGACTTTATATCTATTTTATTAAAGGATTATATATATATATATATTAAAATCAATAATTATTGATTATTGCTGATGAACGATTTGGAGAAAAAAGTTGCTCCAGAAAATTGAAAGTACTTTTAGTCTTCTTTTTTGTGCGCAAAATTTTTACCAAGTTGGAGCACAATTGTATTCCCATGGGGCACCTTCTTCAAAAAGTGTTGCTGCGGATAAGTGGTTATTCAAGTTTGTCTCAAATACGAGTCACGGTAATTCTTCTTATTCGAATCGTCTTTTCGTAGCTCGAATACCAAAAGAAAAATGAAAGATAGAGAGAGAGAGAGAGAGAGAGAGAGAGTTAGGAAGAAAACGAGAAGCCTCGCATTTCTCGTTTTACATATTGTTTCGATGTTACGGGCACACTTGTGGGGGAGGAAACGAGGAAAATCCGAGGAATGGAGGGTAAAGCGAGTTTGGCAGGGGGTGAATACGGATATCTGCGGCAAATGGGATTCCTTAGTCCGAAGTAAAAGAAAAGGGGCAGAGCGAGAAGTCCGGAGAGGCTCTCGAATTTTTGGGGAGACGATGTGCAGGGATTTCTCAACGGATATCAGTGTGGTATTCCGCATATCGACGAGAGACAACTTCGGAATACAAATTCGGTTATTAGAAAAAAAAATCGACCCCTTGTGGAAAAGCGAATATAAGGGCACAAATGCAAATTTCAACTTTTTCGTCCGTTGCACACAACGTATAACAATATACACGCGTACCTTCTCAATAAACAAAATTCGCAATAATGATCGAATTGAAATTTGAACCATCCACATTTTTTATATTTGTGATTAATTTAACAAAAATTTCGAGTTGATGGCAACATTTTCAAAATTACTACCGAAATCTCTTAATTCTAGAGGTAATAAAAAATAGCAGACGCTTCCTCGCTTTTATTCCGAATCATATGTAGACATTTGAGACACGTGTATATATATACATATACAATTCTTTTACTTTTTATGACCCGCACGCGTCTTTGCTGGAATAACACGATAAGAGGAAACTTGGACTTTGTCGAAAGTAATATACATGCTAATACACTTGACTACTGTAAGGTAAACCCAAAAGGTCGAGAGAGAAAGAGGGCTGGAGGGTGCAAAACCTTGCAAGTTAACTCCGCCAGGCCGGTGCGAGGCGCGCGTTCGAGCGCTTTTCAACTCAAAGCTAAATATTTTCTTTCATTAATTCTCCTCTCATCGGACGATTAGTTCAAAAAGAATAAATAATCCCAATTCCTCGTTTAACGCGCATACACTCAGCTGCGAACTCAAAACGGCTTTAATCTACACTCATTTTTATCTCTTTTTCCAAAAATTTTTTACTTTTGTACATATTTATTTCACAATTTTATAACAAGTATATTCGGTGCATGCATGAAATATCTTTTATATTTTCGTGTGAGTGCGTATGTATGCAAGAAATAAATGCAAAAAATATCAACTCGAAGTTTTAAAATACACAAATATAAAATGCAAATAAATGCAACAAATCAAAGTGAAGTTTGAAATGGAAGTACACTTCTTTTCGCACAAATTGAATAAAACTGGCGGATTGAATTTTTCTTCCTCGTGAAAATGTATATTCAAGCTGATGTCAAGTGTCAAAGTATCAAGTGGGATTATCGCCTCGAGATAAATGTTCTTACGGGAGCATTTCCAGGGGACAGCAATCTCTTCGAACACAAGAGAATATGGATTATTTCCGTCTGAATTTATTGCACAAAGTATAAAGAATTCCACCGTGATGTCTGTCAATGGAAATATACGAAAAGAAAGACGAATTTCGGGCAAAAGCGAAAAACTGGCTTAACCGTCAAAACTTTTTTACGTGTGTCATCATCATGCATTCATACTTTTCGTTTCTCATGCGTCAATCTTCCTTCATCTTTTTTTCCTCTCACTTTACGTCCTCTGTTAAGATTTTTCTCTCAGTTTGAGAACTTCAAGAATAGCTTTGTATATATCGTTAATCCATATCTCGATTCTTTTGATTATTTCAAAAGTATTTCTTTTTGCAATGACAATTCCAGACTCAACGTATATTTTAAAAAATAGAAACAAATATCACTAATCTTGATGAATATGAAAACAATGCGGTATACAATAATATGATATAAGGCATATGGTTATATTTTCTATATAATATATAATTTGTATATATTCCTTAATCCACATCTCGTTTCGTATGATTATTTCAAAAGCGTTTCCTTTTGCAATGAGAATTCCAGGCTCAACATATATTTAAATAAATAGAAACAAATATCACTAATCTTCATGAATATGAAAATAATGCAGTATACAATGATGCGATATAAGGCACACGTATATATTTTCTATATAATATACATGTCTAAAAAAAGATGATAGGGGCGATAATTGTGAAAGCTGGCGAGATCGAGCGGTTGAATATTCAATATAGGAACTGCGGACCGAGAAATAATTAGCACGTCTATATAGAGCCCTTTTAAGGTCTTGATCCGTAGGATTGCCTAGAGTAATCTCTCGGATATGAATATAATTTGTTGGCTGGTAGGCGAAGAGAAAGAGAGAGAGAGAGAAAACGAGCTCGAGAGGGAGAGCTTTCGATCTGCGAGAGAAGGAGAGTGTGATAATATAGAGAGACAGATCGGACGAAGTGAGGGGAGGAGAGAGAGAGAGAGAGAAAGAGAGGATGTGCTGCTTCTCAGGACACTCGAGCTGGGATGGAATATCCTGAAATATAGATAGAAGGACAGAGGTCAGACGAAGAGTATTCTACTGGCAGATCAACGCGGATGCGTCTGGATCCGAAATCCCGGTGACTTTAGTCTTGAAGCGTGCCTGTCGCTGTTCACGAATAGATATCCGAGCGACTGATACTGCGGGAAAACCGGGGAGAGCGAGAGAAGGTGAATACGAAATTTTCCACGTGTTAGCCACGGATATAATTGTCGTGTGACCATCTTCGTGTATCTGTAATTACGTTTTTTCGTCACAGAATTATTTTCTTTATATAGTTGTTGTATTTAAATGCAAAACTTTTTCCTAAGGGATGCATGGGACGGGTAATCCCAGCAAAAAGTAAATTGTTGACGATAAATATTCGTAAAGCTCAGACTCTTGCTTTTGCTAAAAAGTTATTGCCAATTTTTTGAGTCTTTGTTTGACTATCAATTTATAGCTGCTTGAGCATATTTTTATAATTATTTAAACGTTTTTTTATTGTATTAACCATTTAAATTTTTAAAAATTAGTAGAGCGTCTTGAAATGTTGTGTATACAAAATGGACATTCCTATGAATATATTTAAAAAAAAAATTCACAAGAATCTCATATTTTTTATTTTGTATTCAGTGCAAATTTACGAATTCTCCATATAAGAAGCAATGTTAAATCCCAACAACTTTGGACTTTGATAACTCCTAAACCACTCAGTTAAACGATATCAAATTTGGCACAAAGTTTTAATCTCTATTTGTTTCCATACCATGTGGTTTTTAAGCTTAAGTTTATTATGAAAAATTGTTTCAAGAACAACATACTCAAAATTCAAAGTCGTCGAAGGTGACCTTGTTATATATGTACGAAAATTAAAAACAATAATCTTAGAATTAAAAAAAAACTAAAGGGAGCTTTTTTGAAGTACAATAAAAAGCTATGCTAAACTTTAAGAAGGTTTACTATTTAGAATTAATGATATTTAGTATTAAAAATCGCAATATTTAATACGGGCTCTTATGCGAGAGAGTACTGCAAAATTGGAATGTTTAACAACAAATATTTCAATTTCTATATGGTGAAGCATCTTAAAATTTTATACACATATGAATGTCATATCAAAGAAGGATTGTGCAAATTTTCAATGAATTCTTATAAGAATACGATAAAACGATAGAACTACCTTAAAAACAAAACATCCATAAATAATTGATCAAATATTCTCTTATTTAAAAAAATCCTACATTTTTAAATAATGATCGAAATAATTGCAGAAATGGTGTAGCGCCAAGTTCTGAGACAGGCGCTTTGAAAGGATGAGTGAGGGACGAAGGAGATGCGAGAAGGAATAAGGAGAAAATAGAGGAGCGTCAAGTCGAAATGTCACACTTCGTGACGTTAAAACTTGAAACTTGGCCGACGTTGGGTTTATTGTACCCTTCGTTTTGGTCTCGGGCATTCCTCGGATAGGAATAAGACCCGTCATTTGGGAATGTCATTTTCCGGCTGGGCTGTCGTCTTAAACGACTCCGAGGAACGGCGTGCCCTCCGCTATCTAGCCAAGACACAGGGCGATGACGTCTCGCGAAAAGATCTCGCGAGCTAAACATCGAAATCACAATTCATCCTTCGTCCCTTATTATTTCCTTATCACTATATGCAATATTTCATTCTCCTTCTCATATTCCACCCTTCTTATTTTCCTTTTCTTTCCGCTCTTAGCCACCCCCTGTATTTTCTTCGAGCTTGAATTACGCGTATCACATCTACCTCCGGAGACGGAACAATTTTCTTCAATTTAATAGCACTTTCCATACATTACAAAACCTTATTTGCTCTACCGTCTCTCAGTCAGTATTCCGAGACGAAAATCCATTTTCCTCGCTAACGCATGCGCTCCGTACCATTTCATCGATTTTTTTTTCGCACAGACGAACATTTTTGGTGAATTCGCAAGATAAATATTGAAAATGTAAAACTTGAAAAAAGATTTTTTTTAATTGCAAGATTTTTTCGTATATAAGAATAATATTGTATTTATGTTGATGAAACATATATGTTTGCATGTCGAAGCATGCGAATATATATGGGTGTAGATTTCTGGTATAGTGAAAAATTAGCTGTCACCTCGATCAAGTCAAAGGCAGACCTGGGGTTTTTAATTTTTTCGGTACGAAAACGAGGCTGGCGCGGACAATCTTTTTTCTTTATCTTATATACTTATTCCGATCGGTTTTCCTTCGGCAAATTCTACAGGTCATGGGAATCATCCCGGAGAAACGATTAGTCCGTCTATATATATACGGGGAGAGAGTGTTTCCACCTTCGTCCTCCAGACGACTTCAATTTCGTATTCACGCAGATTCCAGCCACGGTCGCTCCTCTTTTTCCATTGCTCTCCGGATTTATTGATCGGCACTCGAATTTCTCAGGGAATACACGAGGTAACACAACCACTGACAGGAGCTCGAGTCTTCCAACAATTATGGAAATGTCAGAGAGAATAAGAAAAAAAACGCGTGACTCTCGCACGAAAGAAAAAAATGTCGAATATTCGACATAATTCGATAACTTTCAATTCACCTCGTGGAAATTATCCTAAGAATTCGAATACATTGTTTCAACGGATCGATCATTCTGAAAAATTATAGTTTTTTTTAAACTATTAGTATATCGTTGAAACTATAAAACCAATATCTGAATAATAGTTCCCGTTTATTCACCTTTACGTTGGAAGAAGAAAAAATAAATTGTATATGAAAAAAGGTCAGCTGTCATTGTCAGTAAAATAAGAAAAAAACGCGCGACTCTCTTTCGAAAGAAAAAAAATGTCGAATATTCGACATAATTCGATAACTTTCGATTCACCTCGTGGAAATTTTCCTAAGAATTCGAATACATTGTTTCAACGGATCGATCATTCTGAAAAATTCTTTTTTTTTTCAACTATTAGTATCGTTATTCAATATTCAATATAATTCGATAACTTTCAATTCATCTCGTGGAAATTTTCCTAAGAATTCAAACACATTTTTTCAACGGATCGATCATTCTGAAAAATTAGTTTTTTTTCAACTATTAGCATATCGTTGAAACTATAAAACCAATATCTGAATAATAGTTCCCGTTTATTCACCTTTAGGTTAGAAGAAGGAAAAAAAATTGTATATGAAAAAAGGTCAGCTGTCATTGTCAGTAAAATAAGAAAAAAAACGCGCGACTCTCTTTCGAAAGAAAAAAAATGTCCAATATTCAATATAATTCGATAACTTTCAATTCACCTCGTGGAAATCTTCCTTACAATTCGGTTACACTGTTTCGATAGATCGATCATTCTGCAAAATTAGTTTTTTCAACAATTATAACATCTTTGTCGAGACTATATAAAATTAATATCTGAACAAAAGTTTCTGTTTGTTTACCTTTACGTTAGAAGAACGAAAAAAATTTTTACGTAACAGGTCAGCTGTCATGATCAGTAATAAGAGAAAAAACGCGTGACTCTCGTTCGAAAGAAAAAAATTTCGAATAATCGATATAATTCGATAAATTCTCCTTGTGGAAATTTTCCTAACAATTCGGGTACACTGTTTCAATAGATCGATCATGCTGTAATATTAATTTTTGCAACAATTAACATTTTTGTCTAAACTATAAAACCAATATCTGAATAATAGTTCCCGTTTGTTTACCTTTACGTTAGAAGAATGAAAAAAAAAATTGTACGAAAGAGGTCAGCTGTCATTATCAGTAATCGCGTGTTCGAATTAATAGAGTTTTTATGTATAAGAGTACATTATTAACACGCAATGTCCGACACCGCATTAATCTTTACCCGTCCTTAATAAAATCCACGTCCGCCGGATTTAATGGTCAGTAATTAATGGCCTGTCAAGAAGAAGGGAAAAAATTGTTGTTTTCAAAGAATGAGAAATGAGACGTTAAATTCATCGGGATATTTTGGAAGAAATAAAATCGGGAAAGGAGAATTTTCGTAAGAGATTTTGTGAGATGGTGCCATCTTCTGGATAGTCGTTGAACCGATGAATATGAGACGCGAGAGAAGAGCGAGGAGTCGGCCTCAGAGCGGTCGATGAAAGTGCAGGAATCTGCAAACTCGCCTGTTGCTCGCTGAGCAACCGAACGACGAAATACGCTCTCCTTCAATTTTGTATTCCTCCGAGTGCAGTTGCAACGTTATCGAGCTATCTCCTGATCTGCACTATAGACGCAAAACCGTCAGATTGCCATCAGGTATATGAGAAAATATTACTGTCCCACATAAATCATTTCAATTTATATGGGAATCGTACGAGAAACGCTTATTTCTATTTTTATTTTTCAGGCGGATTTTCTATATAAAACTTTTTATCTCACAATAAATATGTAAATTGATACACTAAAAACAGATTTAGTTGGAAAATATTTTCGTTGAAAATATTTCGTTGAAACATTTGTTTATTTTACATAATTAAACTTCAGTTAAATCAACATAGAACTTAATTCAATTTGCAAAAAATATCGTTCAACGTGTTGGAAAAAATTTTTTGGATCAACCAAATTTGGTTTTCAGTGATATATTTTGTTAAAATGGTAAAGTAAAACTTTACAATTTGCATCAATACTTTCTATTCTTATAATCTTGATAAAAATATGCACAAACTTTAGAAATTTAAAGAAATGTTACCAATGTGTAGACAGTGAGATATGTATTATTAAAGATTGGCAATAACAGTTATTAATGATGTCACAGACTTTCAAAATGATTTTTAAAAACAGAAATTTTTTCTTCTCAAATAAAGTATTTAATTAACAACTATTTTTTTCTTTAAATGTAAAACAAACATAAAACTAAAAGTACTGAAAAAGTCATGCAAAATAAGTTTTATTAGTCCGATAGAAGTTTTGATTAATTGGATACCAACTTTTTTCGATGCTACTAACTTTTCAAACATACTATAATAGAAACACCCTTAGAAAGGTACAGTTGTTTTTATAGGGATTTGATTTTTTTTTTACGGATTTGATATTTAACATTGGTTCTTATGGAGAATTTATAAATCTGCACTGTTTAAATATGAGATTCTTGTAAATTTTTGTTCATATATTCGCATTAGTGTTCAGCTTATTCGCTAAAATTTTTTTAATTTAATTATACAAACAATAAAAAATATTTAAATTATTGTTAAAATATGCTCAAGCTGCCTAGTTTGATAGTCAAACTAAGACTCAAAAAATTGGCAACTTTTTAGCAAAAGCCAGACTCTGGGTTTTACGAATTTAAGGTAGTTCTAAGGGTACACTCAAATCAAAAGTTTTTATCTCAATTTATCTTTATACCATGTGGTTTCAGAGCTTAAGTTTATTAAGAAAACTTGTTGCAAATTGTTTCAAGAACAACATACCCAAAATTAAAAGTCATCTAAGGTGATTTGTACTTGCTACGTATGTATGAAAATTAGAAAAATCATAATCTTAGAATTTTTTTAAAAAACTTGAGGAAGCTTTTTTGAAGTACAATAAAGAGCTGTGCTAAATTTTAAGACGGTTCACCATCTAGATTTCAAGATATTTAGGACTGAAAATGACAATATTTAACACGGGCTTTTATCGGAGAGTACTGAAAATTGAAATTTTTAACACTAAATATCTCAATTTGTACGTAGTAAATCCTCTTAAAATTGGGCACACATATGCGTAACATATCGAAGAACCATTGTACCAATTTTCAACAAATTCCTAAATAGACGATAAAACTATAGAATTACTTTAAGACGATGCCGCAGATCCCAGGCAGTTGGAAAACGCGATTGGTTCAAACTTCTTTAATTTTTTGTCAATGAGAATAATATTTTTTTAGCCCACGCAGATGTTTGGATTTTGACGAAATATCAATAGTTTGTAAATTTGAGCAAATCGCGTTTTGTGTCACGTGGTAAATCACCTTAACGTCAAGAATTTGTACTTTTTGTCGGGATTGTCTGTCCCATACATCCTTAACTTTCGCTCGGGGAGGTTGGGAGGCTTGTGCACAGAGATTTTTCTTCGTCGGTGTCGGTGTAAAATGGCAGAGGAAGCGAAGCTCTTGGCGTGTCATGACCTCATAATTCAGCGACGATGTATTAATGTCGTGTTAGCAAGCAATATAACAATGGTGAATGGGTGGACTAGCGCGAGCTCGCGCTTCCACAATGTCGCGCTCGCGAGTCGAGCCTCCGTGTGCTCGGCTGTACAACAATGTGCACGCGTCTCGCATAACCAATCCACGTACCTTTGATTCCTCCCTCCCTCTCCACCCGCACATATCCCATACCCACATTTTCACTATTTCAATACGACTCGTTTATTCAGTAAATATCAATGACCGCGACGTTCCTTGTACTTTTCATTCCAATATTATTATTGTCAAGTGTACCTCAGTATGTTATTTGTCCCATTGTTGTCACAGTAGGTATACATATCGGTTCATCTCCGTTTATTTTCCCTCCCTTATAACAGCCATGCAAGCTTCGAGACACTGAATTGGGAAAGTTTAGGGATGTATGAGAAATATTTTTTTAAATATGAATATATAGATTTGGATAAGTTGAATTTCTACTAACTGCATGCATGCATTTACCTATGCACTAATAAATTTTTTATGTTATTTTTATAAATGAAAAAATTTTTTTCCAAATTTGAAATCGTTTTACTGAATTTTCTTGAGTTATCAAACATATTGAGATTTAGCATTGATGTTTATTGCAGAGAATTAAATTTTTTAAATATACTTTTACTGCAACTTTTCTTATTTTAATCTTTAAGCAGCAAACAATGATTAAATTGTTGATAGTAAAGTATTCTCAAGTTGACAATGAAAAATTAGTAACTGTTTGGTAACGGATGGTTTAGGTTTTACAAATTAAACGTCAAAAGAATTTATAGTTTTTGTTAGGGTAGTTTGGATCATTCATTTTTAAGGTAGGATGAGAATGAGTACGATGATGGGCAACGTATATGAAGGCAAAATTAACAATTGAAATTGATTCCGAGATGATTTGTTGAAAATTTGCATGGACATTCTTTGACACCATTTATCAGAATGTGTACAAAGTATTTTAGGATTATCATAGCAATGTAAATTTACAGACATTTATTGTACAAAATGAAAACTTTTTGGGCTCCTATATACAATAAGGAATGACGAAAAATCTCAAGTTTGAAGAATGAACATCTTAATGGTTTAGTAGGTGACCGAGATTGAAATTTCGCCACAAATCATACATTTCATTAATCTCCATGTATATGGTGACAAATCTTGGACAGTGATATATCACGTGATATATCATCGTATCATCTTAAAGTACATTTTTCTCATGCACAGCGAAGAAATCTCAAAAAGTCCTGGTAGGAACCAAAATATCAAAAAATGATAAAAAGCAATTCATATTAAACCCATTGAACCATTAAACCCATTAAACCCATTATATAGAGTGTATATTTTTCTATAAATGAATAGACCATTTCAGTGGATAGTAAGCGAGGATAAAATTTGTATTCATTCGCAATGGGCGACAATAATTTACCTCGGTGAATTCATTGCGAATGCTGTTTCTTTATTCGAATGCTCGGCGTGTTCCTGATTGTCAATCTAGGCGGATCGCCCTTGGGATTGTAGTGACTTTATCTCGGAAGACATTTCCCGTTCTTGTTTTTTTTTCTCGCTCTTTAGATTTTATATCCGTGTGTTTTATTTTTATTTAAATCGCTGCATGTCTCGTCGCATTCGAAGCGAGCTGAGGCCTCGGGATCGTTCTCGCAACATACCCACAACGCGAGAAATCTACACAAGTATATATATTCATGCACGATATGCGATAGCGAGAACGTGAAGTGGTTCCGGAAATGGGAATATACTTGAGCTCGAGCAAAACCAGAGATGAAGGAGAATGCTCCGAAAGAGAGGGAGAAAAAAGAGGTCGAAGGGCTTTTCACTCCGATGTGTGAGCGTTGTTGAGAGAGGTGAGAGAAAGGAGAGAGAGAGAGAGAGAGCCAGTTTCGCATGAACAGAAAAGAAAAAAAAGAAAGCTCGGACAATGTGCGAATGAACATGGGCGTTTCTAAATGTCAATAACTTCAGAAAAAAAAATAATGAACCGCACCTCTTATATGTACACTCTATATCGAACATTGAAACAGCAGGCTCTTGAGTAACAAAAAATTATCGCTCCGAAATCAACCCTGAATTTTCATCAGATTACTCGATCGCAATTCGTGATAAGATTGAATGAAAACCGAGGCGAAAAATGTAACACTGTACTTCGAACGTGGAACACGTTGCACTCGACACATACATATATATTTTAACTATAGAAAACGTGCAAAATACATACTTACAGATTGTGTAATCGTTGAGGAAAAAATGATTAAAAAATTCGTTGGGACAGCAACTTTGTCGAGTTTGAGTGATGTGGAACACCCAATTTCGTGTAATTTTTCAGAGAAATCTTACCCTCGTATTTTTCAAGCTAATTAATTGAAATTTAAATATATGTTATGCAATGTACACCATACTAGTAAATAAAGTTTTTGGAATTTCGCCTTATTTTTGAATGCTGAATTTTAAACATTCACATAAAAATGTGACGTTTCGTCAATCGTTGAACCTATTACATTTATAGTTCTGATAACTAAAAAAAAATTTTATACAATTGAAACTTCGACATCTAATTCTTAATTATGCGTATACACCGTAAGTATTTGACTTAATTTTCATTCGAAAGAGTAAAAAAATTGAAAATACTGATTTTTACCGAATTTTTCTCACCCCCACAATTAATTTAATATTAATTATTGAAAATGGTCAAAATTTGTCAGAATTACTCAGGTTGGCAATAATCACTGTAAAGTTGCTGCAGCGACTCATGATATAACATTGAAATACACAATAAAATTAATTGATTATAATCAACACTTAATTATACAAAATTCGTTAAAAAAAATAAATAAATTTTTATCTGTAAAAAAAAAATCGACATAGAGTTGCGAGTTTGTACCGATCGATTTTTCGTTTTAACGTAGGACGCGCGCCCAGCAGATTTTGAAGGGATCGAGCACGCACGCAGGCAACTCGGGAGAGACTTATTCTCGTGGCAAATATATTTATATATATATATATATATCCAGTCAGCACACACAAAAGAGTACGAAGGAACGTACGTATGCGGGAGATTATAAAAAATAGATGTGTGAAATGCAAAGGTTTGGGCCGCACACGCACCAGGGTGATCCATAACGATGTCAGAGGAGGGAAACGCGAGTCGCCGGAGTCCAATCTTTCGCGATTCTTGCGGGATAATCGTGTCCTCGTGCCGCTCCGACGACGTTAAATGACAGAAACGTCGGACGCGTACGCGAACGAGAGAATACGTCCGCACACCACGTGTGCAGCTTTTCGCGAAAAACGAACGAGCGTCTCGCTCAACTTTTCGAAACTTGACAGGCCGAGCCCTCGAGCTTGAGCAACTTTTTTTTTCGCGCTCGGCACTTATCGAGCGCGTTTATTTCACCAGCCTGCGAATTTATCAACGCCCTTCCTTTCTGTCATTTTATCCATCAGTATCGCACCAAAATCACCAACGTGACGCGACAGTCGCAAAGTTTCTATTTCCAATAATATTATCTTTAAAATTAAAGAAAAAAAAATTTTTTAATGTAAAATTAATGTATATACCATATTTTACAAATATATAAAATGATTGAAATAAATCAATTAATCAGAATAATTATTATATTAATTTAAACTAATTAATTGCTCATAATTAGAATAAAATTAATTAGAATTAATTAATCAATTAATTAAAATAATTATAAAATTAATTATATGCTTTCGACGAAATGTCGCAGTGTTAATATTTATCAAAAAGGGTAAGAATTATGTATATGGTTTTAAAAAAAACGTATACGCGCGTATCTTATTTGTATAATGGCAGGAAAAGAAGCAAATATTTTAACTCGTCGTTCGAGTTGCACGTTTGCTCGGGTCTCGTGCCATGGGACAATATAATTATAATATTACACGCCGTGCGAGATACGATCGCGACTACGAGGTTCGTCGACGTTTCGAGCAAGTAAGGTCTTCCATTTATTTTTTCCCCGTTTTTCCTCTTATCCTTTGTCCCTCTCTCAAACTTTCTCCTCGTTTCTCTTCATTCCCGTATATTCTACAATTAATAACCAGCTTCTCCCGCCCTCGCCCCCCATCTTTCTCTTTTTCGCGTCTACCTTCACTCTCGTAAAGTCATTAAATGTATTCACTTATTATTTTTCTGTTATACGACAGCGTGTATAACCGGCACGAAAATTTCTTCCGACTCACTTGGCCGGGGTTACCCCGCGTATTTATACCTCCGCGAAATATCCCCATGAGCTACGGTTTTGATATCACAAATTACGAAGCACGAAGCTGTAAAGAGGACGGGACGGAAAAATAAATTAAAAAGCCGATTCATCGCGACTCGAATTACATAAGATTTTTGCCTCTTTCGAAAATGAGCGTTCCACGTTGCTTTTTTTTGTGGACAAGTTATTGCCAGTTCGCTTCTCATATACATGTAGAAAATAATTTATTTATGCACATTGTGACGCTTTATCGAGTGAGTAATTTGCATTACAGAAAAATAAAACTTTTCTTCGTAAATTTATTTAGTCGATTATTCGTTAAGGGAAAACATGGTCCTATTTAAAATCGATAAATTTATGTATCATTATGGTAAGATAAATAATAATTCAATTTAATTTGTTAGGAATTACAGAGAAACAGTAAAAAAAACATTTATATCTGAAATTTAATGTCTTTATGAGAAATCATAGGTTAAATAAAAATATACAAAAGACATTTTTGGACTCTTAAGGATATGTCTATCAAAAATGTTGATTAAAAGAAAAATGTATCATTTTGGGATCGAACGATTGAAAAAGTTCCCAGCTACAATATCCGCGTGAAAAACCTGTCTTTACCGATCATTTAATGAAAATATTCGTATAATTGAAAATTCGATTATTAACATTGAGTATAGAGGTGAGAACACAATTTCGTACCTTTATTTTAAAAAAGCAATTGTTTTGCACATGAGTGACTTTTTATAAAAACTATTTATTATATTTATTAAACATTTTAAAAACTACATGTCAGACAAAGAAAAACTTGAGATTTCGGGCCTTTTGTATTAATTATATTAAGGATAAATGACGACAAAACATTATCCAGAGGTTTATGTAGTAATACACCAAGCATTGACAGGTTTCCTAACCTTAATGACAAACAACAACTTTAATAAAAGTTTTAACGTTACTAAATATACTTTTTGGATCACTATATACAATAATTCTTAATTCCTAAAAATGTGACCTTTTATTTTAGTATTCTCGAATTGCAGCAAAAAGTAGGTTTAAAAAAAATCTGTAAAAAGTATTCAACTTGACTTGGAATACATCCTTAAAAGTATTACATTATTTTTTTACGCATGTATGGTTGTAATTGTCGAATAATTATAACAAATGTACTTTTTATTTCTACATTATTAGATATGATGATACGATAAAGATTACAACCTGCGTGAAATTTAAATTAATTATTCCTCTTCAGTGCGGAAATAGGAAATTTTTTTCTGATGTTTACTCCATGATTCTGCCTTATTGCAGTTTTTAGCGGACGCGTTCCATCTGGATTCTGCTTCGAAAGTCGTTTACAGTTTTTTTCTCTCTCCTCTTCCCCTCCTATCATTCTCTGAATTGTTCGTTCTCAGCGTTTTTCTCATTGTCGAGAAAACGCTGTCTTTGTTCTCGAGTCTCGCATTAGGGCAAATTTTTTTTGTGCGAGATAAGAATGGGTCGCTCGTGCAGAGAGCTCGAGGGATGAAGGTGGCACGTGACTCATTTGTAAAAGCAAATGCGGGCTCGATCAGTGTTCATGAAAGTACGCGCCACGAGGTTAACCGTATCGGGAAAATATTTTTGTAGCATCAAGCCTCTGAGTACGTATAGTAATCTTATTTTAATATCTAAATATGAATGTTTGCATATTTGGATGTTTGTTACTCAATCACGCAAAAACGTTTGCAAGGATTCGAATGAAATTTGTCATAGAGACAGTTTTTAACGTCGATTTGAATATAGGCTACTTTATTTTAACTCATCGTGACCAGATGGCAATGCAGAGTATGAAATTCTATAGAAATCGACATATCGACGATGGATTGACTTGAAATTTTTACTAGA
>JAPYYW010003375.1:0-15233 GCA_030522545.1 Cremastinae sp. A BG-2022a
TGTATGACAGAAACTTTTCTGAAGCTCAATCACCGATTAGTTTTTTTACAGTTTACATTATTGTGAGTTCTTCCATAAGGTACTGTGTTAAAATCAAAAATTTTAAAATGAAATAATTCAAAATTTAGCCCGGCAAGAGGCCTCGAAAATGTGCTTATTATTATCCGGGGACTTTGAACTATCATTAACCGCAAAAATTGGTGAATATTCACCGTACTTGTTCAAACAGCCGAACTATACTTTAAAGGTAAACGTCCCAATAGTTTTGGACATGTCCCAAAAAGTTGAATATACCATATTCTTTTTTATATATGACTTTAAATTTCTGAACTACTTTTTTTCGAATTCAAGAGTATGGATTATTTTTTTTCTGTTATTTAAAATAGTGCATTTTTCATAGAATATTCAATTATTGGAACAAATTCGTTCAACGCCAGAGATAGGATCGAGTTCGATGTTCAGATATTATTGATACATCTGCATATTCAAACATTTCAGTACTTATTTACTGATGTGATTATTAATTGAAATTGAAACAATAGGTATATAGGTTTTAGATCGCTAACATATCCGACAGTATAATTAAAATGCGAATTTAAAGTAGAGTTAAAGAATTGAGGCTGAGAAACCAATTAATAAAGGGATCTGAATTTTTCAGAACATTAGCTTCTTTAAAGCACCTACAAAACCTGTAAATATCATTGAAATATCTTCTAGGGGCAATTTTGACAAACTTATATATCTCCATATACCATTTGTGATATTTTTGACGAATTTCATTCATTTCGTAAGGATGAATCGTATTAAAGTATATTTATCGTCGTTTTTTTGGAAATGCTACATAGGCAACTGATTAACCACTTCGATTTTCTAATGGAAAGATTAATACATCAGCGGAATAGCTATTTTTATCTTGCTTTCGAAATCAAGAATGATGTGAGAAACTTGGCCAAATCGCTTCGCCAACAAAGTCTCCCTACCCGGCCTCGAAGAATTGACTCTCGCCTTTAATTCGATTCTGCAGGGTTAAATGGTGAACGTGCACGGAATTTATTTCACGACCCCTACTTTCGGAGCAAACCGTCGTTATACACCCGACAGTCGACGCCTCCACACTTCCAACAGAACCCATTTTCGATCTCATTTTTTCAAAAAATATATATATTTTTTCTATCAATTATTTAATCTTACGTGTATTGTATACACCAAAAATATTTTTATACACATATTAGTTATTATGATTTCATAAACGTACTTTTTTATAATTTACACTATAAATGTCATCGATAACATATAATGCACTGACCCTTGTTAAAAAAAAAGAAAAAAATAGAACGAGCTTTTGAAGCTAACTCAATTTTTGGTTGTCTTTCGCGAAGCACCTTGACGATCGTTTTATTTCCGCTTTCTCGGCAATTTTTTGCAATGCTTTAATGGGGGCGTTGGATATAAAGTTGGAGAGTGGCAAAGTTCGTCGAGGAAAGAGGTGAGACGAAAATGGTCGTGTTTCGTCCTCGAGATGAGAGGAAAGAGAGGAGAAAGAGCGAGAGGATGCTCTCGTCCTTATAGCGGGGCTGTGCGGTTTCGTGTGCGCGAATTGCGAACAGGCGAGGAGTGAGACAGCCCCGAGAAAGGGATAAAGAGAAAGAGAGAAAGAGCACAAGAGTTCCAAAGCAATTATTGAGACGTCGAGGAGCGTGAGACACCGCAGAAAAGCGTTTTAATTATATTCCAAGAGGATTTAACGAAGTGAAATCATAATTCGAGTCAGCGATTACATCGGATAATAAACATCAATGCTTTATCGTTGAATTTCGAAATGAGAGAAAGTACCCATGACACACGTTCGATATAAAAATTTGCATCGATTCGCATTTATATTTTCGCTCCGTTCCTCTCTTCGTCTTATCGCCGTTTATTCAATTTATTTACTTGTCCGTTTTTATTTCTTTTTTAAATCTATTTTCGTTCTTTTGATTATTGGGAAATAAATTTGAAATCCCCCTCCTGTTTGACGTTTGACCTCGATCTCGAGACGAGAAACGAGTAGACGTTGACGCTCCGACGATGCTCAAAGCGATATCGATACATCGATTGAGCCGAGAGTTGAGGCGTTCGAGCAGAAACTTGGCCGCAACTCTCGAGACTCTTTTCGGAGGTTCCGGGGTCAGGGAAGAAGTCGCGACTTGATAAACCACGGGCCAAACTTCCGATATCGCTCGACAAAGATTTTTCTCTTCTCGCATCGAGCCTGCGATGCCATTCTTGCCCTTTAGCGCGGCCAATGCGAACAATATATAAATATACATGTCGGGCATTACAACCGCCGGCATCGGCCACAATCGGGATAGGAAAAGTTCCGCAACGCTCGCTCCGCAATCATAAAACGACTCTTTACGAGTTTCCAACAATATTAAATTACGTGTACCGCCTATATATTCACCGTTCGAATAACTTTTCCCGATCATTTTCCACTTTTTTCACTGAAATCTTTTAGAAAAATTTATAGACTACAAAATTACTCCCGCACTGTTACCTCCTTTTTTTTAAATCTTTGCTAAATTTTATAGACTGTGAAAGATTGTACAAAAACTCTCAATATTAATTTTTGAAATAATATATCTTAAGAGTTTACGATCTTTGAAAAATCATGCAAGAAATTAATTACAATGTTATTTTTAAAAAAATATTGCTCACTTTTTGTATCGAAATCTTTTTAAAATTTTATAGACTATACAATATACAAATTGATAAAAAAATCTACTGCTTCGATGCTGTTTTTTGATATATTTTATAGTATATTTTAAATATGAGAGAGAGAAAAAGCGAACAAGGACGTAAAGAATAATTGTTTAAATATTTTTTTTCATTTTGAAAAGTTCGTCA
Organism: Cremastinae sp. A BG-2022a; assembly: GCA_030522545.1. Lineage (NCBI taxonomy): Eukaryota > Metazoa > Arthropoda > Insecta > Hymenoptera > Ichneumonidae > Cremastinae sp. A BG-2022a. The sequence goes on from JAPYYW010003375.1 coordinate 2,887, forward strand.
CAAAAACAACTTGGACGCCATTTTTCGAACTTTGTTATGGCAAGTTTAACACGAGGGAAAATAAGAGAGGTGTAACGGAGGGAGACGGTGAGTGAACGAAAGGACAATGAGAGTAAGTCAGTGAATAAATATATAGTTAGTAGCCCGACACCGCCAGATTTCGTTTTATTCGCGTTTTCTCTGGCTTTGCCATTCTCTCAGTTTCTCCCCGTCTGCGTGCTCCTCCTGTCGCACATCCACGTGAAATACCCTCTTAATTAACGGGCCGCCGAGCTAGCGCAGCACTTCAAAGGATCTCTTCGGGCGTCCTTTAACGAGAGAGCAGCGAGAGTGCGAGCGAGACGACGGACCGTACTTGGGGAGGGAACTCTTAGAGAGTAGAGTGAGTCCTTTGAAAAGGGATAACTTTTCTCGCAATTAATTTGTCGCTCCGGAAGAGAATCGATTTTATTTTTCAACCTCATTCCTCCATTTACCTTCCTATTTTATCGCCCATGTCCTTCAATTAGCACAGGAACAAATTAAATATATTTTTCAAATTTCATACAAGTACATATATATTTTTCAATTATATATATCGTACAAATAAACAGTTTGAATTTTTTTTTCTCATTTGTGATTTTTTTATAAAAATAATCAATTAATTGTAGAAGTTTTACATAATGTAAGTGATACTTACATAAAGATTGGTTATTGAATTTGTATTAACATTCCAATACAGCTAAAAACATTTTATATTCAGATTCTTCCCTATATAGCGCAAGATCGAACGGTTGCCACTAATTTTCTCCTGCTAACGGTTCAATTCGTTTCTATACACGTTCTAGGATAACTTTTTCTTGTAACACATGTTTGCAAATGAGCGATTCACGCCATTTCGACCACCTTTAGACCTGACCTCTTTCGATTTGGCTGAAACTTTTTTATCATTTTCTACCCTATTGAAAAACTCTCTGAGAATTTTTTCAAATTCATTCACACAATCCAAAAAAAGTTATGAATTTTTGAAAAAAAATACTCTTTTTTTTAAATAGCCGTAAATTATTCAAAAATTGATTTATCGGGACGTTTTTTTTACTTTTCATAATATTAGATGTATTTTTCAATAAAAAATAGATTAAAATCATTCACATTCATGGATTTTTTTTGGGTTTTCTAAAAAAATAAAAATTTCTCGATGATTACCATTTTTTATTTTTTTAAATGTTTTTTATAAAAAACATTGCCATTTTTTACGAATCCTCACGAAAATGACAAAAAAGTTTCAGCCAAGTTGAAAGGGGTCAGGTCTAAAAGTGGTCAAAATGGCGTGCAATGGCTAATATAGAACACATAAAACAGTGCGATAAAACGATGTACACGAAAGATTTAATGAGCCAAAAAACTAATTTTTTGATCAGTTTAAAAAATGTTTCAATATGCATTCTTGAACTACGCCCCGAATAAGTATATACGAATCATCCTCAATAAAGTTAATTTCATCAAGAGAAAACAAAAGATATCGCAAATTGATATGGGTCTACGAGACCCAGATTGTGACCAAAAAAGATTGATTAAGATCTTGAAATCGAAAAAATAAATTCTGAAAGGGGAAAATAGTTGAAGTACCTATATATTTTGTATCACCATAAAAGAATATATTAATTTATAAAAAAATAAAGTGTAGAGTTATCGCTGAATGGTAATACGTAAAAACGTAATTTATCTGAGTGACGAATAAGGCATCGGAGCACGAGTACGATCGTTTTGTTGTTCTCGGCGTATCGTCAAGGGTCATAGGCGATGGTGTTTGAATCTTCGCGCGTCCCTGCACAGAGAGACTGACTCGCATATTACGTGTATTACAAGCTCGGTCTTTTCTTCCGGCTCATTTGCTGCTCGTTTCTCTCGGCGAAGTCATCTCTCTCTCTCTCTTTAAACCCTTGTCCGCGGCCCTTCTGCCTTGCTAAGTCTGTAAGAGAGCAGCAACGCGAGAGTCCCGGCTGGGTGGCCGCGGACGTGTCCGCCGAGCGAGCAAGTCGGAAATTATCCGGTGGGAAAGCGCGAGCGAGACGGAGCGACGCGCGCCAGCCGGGGAGGAAGGGCTCGCGGATCGTCGAAATGACGTACAGACAGCGAAGAAAGCCCGAAGAATAAACGCACGAGGAGGAAATGAGTTACAAAGAAGGCGAAGGGACAGGGAATAAAGATGAAAAGAACGACGGGGGGAGAGTGACGCCGGGTATGAGGGAGGATCGAGCGGGGGGACGCGGAGAGAAACAAAAGTAAAAACGCTCGGGAATATAAGGAGACCGAGAGAACGACGTCGTTCGCCTTGGCGTGTATGTATGTGTGTCGACGGTATAACAAACTATGTAAGAGCGAGAGAGAAAGGGAGACGCGAAATACACCGAGAGCGGAGTCTGGGACAAAGGACTCTTCTCTCGAGTCTCCAGAAAATATCTCGTGATTTTCGTAATCCGCGGGAAATTTGCTTTCACGGAGAATCCCCTTTCTCCGAGCTTTGGAAAAATTTTTATATAAAATGGAAGAAAGCAACGACGAGCTTATAAAATCGTTGGGTAAACAATGAGAGACTGAACAGAGTACGCGCGTAAAAATGAAAAGAAAGTAGAAGATTTGACAGTAAGAAAAAGCAGCATCGCTCGAACAAACGTCAGTAAACTTGTCAGACTCTGATATATCAATTCGAAAAATATATTCTTTTTTTCGAGCTTCAAAAAACTATGAAGATTAAATTAGAAAAGTAAAAAAATAAAACAGAGAGGCGAAATAAAGTTACGAGCTGAACGATGAAAAGTCGAGGGATGAAAAGCCATCAGCAGAGATGGATAAAATCCAAAAAAGCATGAATATAAATATGTGGTAGTTGGAGTAATGGTCGTTGAGTGACACTTTATGCGTTTGAAATTCGTATACAGGCGGAGATAGTCACGTACAAAATAACGAGACAGGGCAACTGTCGCGCGTAGAGCGAATAGTTCGCGCCCCTCTTTGGCGCGTATAGCAGGGCTAATGGATATAAGTTTTGCCACCCGGACACGGGGGGGGGAAAGCTCGGGTGTGTGCGCGTGGAAAGGATATATATATGGTGTACGAGCGAGCCCCTCGGAGTTTATTCGTGTCGAGAACGTTTTAGGGTTGCTGGTCGAGGGGTTGATTTTCCTGCTCCGAAATCGTACGTTACTCGGAGAGACGGGGCGGCAGGGAGAGGGAGCAATCGGGATGAGTTTCATCCCTCGTGAGTGGCGCAGCTTGGCCATACACGAGAGTCCCAAGCTTTCCGACGAATTAGACGATAAATATCACTGATTTAGCGAATCGTCCAAGTTTTCGACGGCTCTCGACGGGCTAACTTTTTCTTCTCCGATCCCGTTTTTTTTTCTCTCGACGCCGGACTTTATCCCCGGCGTTACGTAAGGGCCTAATGGAAAAATCGATGATGTTCGACGTTTCGAAAAGAAATGGCTGACACGAGCGAGAGAGGGTGGGAGAGCAGGGCGAATAATTTTATAGGCCAGACACGAGGCTCCGGATAATAGTTTAAACGATAATAATCTGTATATGGCTCATCGTTTGTATGGAGAAGGATGATTCTTACCCCGCTATAATTAACCCCGAACGACGGGTCGAGAGAGAAAGATCCAGCGAGATGAGAAGCCGACGTTGAACGCCGACGTAATTAGCCAATTAGGCGCTACACACTGGCCTACGTGTGTTCAGATCGACGCGATTTCCTGAGTAAAATTATCGCCGTTGGCGATTCGGTCCTTTGCTGCAATGTTGCCCGCAGTTAACTCTCCTGGCTTAGACTAACAGGATAGCCGAGCCAGATTACTGCACACTCTCGTGTGGACCTCTGTGTCTCTCCCGGTGTTTACGTGTTCACGACCTCTATTACCCAACTCTAATCCGATGAAGCGGGCGCACTATATTTGCCTATCGAGCGCAGAGTCACGAGCTGCAAGACCCATCATTGAAAATAACCACCCTATTCTCCAAAAAAATTCAAGTGCGTGCAACGATTGCTGCGCCACATGTTATATTTCTATATCATTGAAGCCTCTATGAAATATACTTCACCACATACCATATTGACGTTAATGGCGTTTCCACTTTATTCATTATTTTAGTGTATTCTAACGAACTGGATTAAATTAATTATTTGATTGCTAGAATTTACGTATTTTCCATCCTTAAGGTATTTCTACCGCGACAGTTTTCGTTTAAAAGTTCCCTTACTACTATATATAAACTAAAGGTAAAATCATCAGTTGAAATTTTTTTCTATAGATTTAAAAAAAAACTAGATAAACCTTCTTTGATGCTGTATAAAGATTGGTGCCAAATTTTAAAAGGTATCTCCATCTAGAAATCAAGATATTTCATATTGAAATTCACAGTTTTTAACACAGGCTCTTATGGAAAGTTACAAAAAGGTCTAATTTTCAACAATAAATACCTCGATTTCTAGATGGAGAAACCTTTTAAAATTTGACACGCACTTGAGCAACACATTAACCCTCAATCGCTGAAGGTGGGTCAAATCTGTCTAGGCAGAAATTACTTTTAACGCTTTTTCTCCGCGCATTACTTGATATTTGTTTAAAAAAATATATTAAAAATAACAATATCCGAAAAATTCCTGTTCGTACTTTAAAAGGACATTCTAAGGATGAACCATGAATTTTTACAGATTTTTCTGAAAAATTTTTTCTTTTCATGGAGTGTGCCGAAAAACCCTTCAGGGATTGAGGGTTAAGAACATATGTACAAAATTTTAAAAAATTCTATAGAAAACCATTTTTACCATAGAACCACGGTAGAACTCTACCTTAATAAAATACGTCACAAAGTTGTGAGACCCATGATTGAAAATAAACACCGCATTCCATATAAAATTCTAGATGTTGATGAATATTCGTTCATTTTACTTATATTATGGGATTTTTAGTTGGTAGAGTAATGAATCTTTATATTTATCGAATTTACGTATTCTCTGCCTTCTGAAGAAGTTTGCCAATCGTCCATACAATTCATTCTTTTCAAGTAACTACTTTGCTTTCAAATCGATGAAAAATTAACTAATCGATTAAACAATAAATTAATCCTATTTAAATATATGTTGACAGTTTTTATTTGAGAAAACAACGAGAAATGACTGCATTTGGATTTTTATTGGAGTCTGGTCTGCATAAATTATGTCGCAATTGTTGATCCCGAAAATGCAGTGCTCAACGCGCGATTAAAGAAGTTTCACTTGAAAATAAAGGCGTCAGGGAAAAATTTCGTCACTTGGACGAGGACGAAAAAATTTTTATCGGTCGTTCTTCTTCTATAACGCAAAGCGTTTGGTCTTATTTCTCCGAGAGGATCTGCTCGTTACGCCGCGAGAGAAGCGGTCTCCGAGGGTGATATCGCGTGTCTCCTCATATTTTTACGATCACGTTAAAACGAGCCATTCTCGTTTTAATAATGCCCGACTTCGATGCGCGACTATAAAGTACATATACCGTGTGTTTTTCGAGGCAAGATTAAAATATGTGTACGTGTATACAATGTCTGAGAAATCCTTTTTCCATGGGCGAGCACATACGCTCGGATACACCCGACATTTTATCCAGAATTTTTCATTTCAACGGAAATGTCGCATTGTGAGGGAATAGCTACGCTCGCTGCGCCACACGTTCGGTTTCCCTCCTATATCCAGCCTTTTCGCGTATACACTTATAACAGAAAATGTACAGAGATAGAGAGACGCCGAGAGAAACGTGTGTATATCAGATATCACGAGAGAATTTCAAGCAGAAAGAAAAGAGAATCGGTACACAGTTGGAACAAAACAAATTCGGATGTATAGGCGAGTGTGTACGCTCGTGTACAATGCAAGGGCGTGCACACACAGTGTGTGCGGAGAGCGGCGAGAGAGGAGTGTGCGCGCGCGGGGAGAACAAAACAGCAGCAGCAGCAGCAGCAGCCATTTCTCCATCGCTCGTCCTTTCTCCTACTCGTTCCAGAGGCACCGGCGTCTTTCTCGTGGCTCGTATTCTCCCTCGCCTAGCACTGTGTCGGCGAAACATGACAATAATACGATATGAGTCTACAAGCCACAGAATATAGTGTAACTTGCCCCGACAGTGTTTCCTCTAAGCGCGGCTCGTGAGCCGGTGTACTATTCCGCCAGAGGCAGCACCGGCGAGCACCCCATCAACGGATTGCTCCTGGCTCGGCGGTGAGCGAGCCCGGTCGAACGAGCGAGACGGAGATGGCGCGCGAGCGGGACCGGAACGGCGCGACTCCCAGCGAACCCGACCGAGTGAGCTAGACGAGGACGGCAAAGCCGACCGAGCCAGTCCGACGAAGACCGAGGGCTTCGTGCCAGCAGAAAATGGAAGTGGTATGAAGCTGTACGAGAGTGAGAGAAACCACCGACGACGACGACGACTATCCGGACGAGGGGGATTTCTAACGAACGAGCGAGCGAGACCGACTATACGAGACTCTCCGGTGTCGGAGGAGATCGAGCCAGCTTTTGCACGTAAACGAAGAACCGAGACTCTCCGTAGTGGGGGGAGAAACTGCGAGAGAAGCATTGTGGCTTCGGGGTTGCCGATTGCGGTTTCTGTCGAGGGATAGCACGGAGCATGCTTAACAGTTAAACAGAGTGGGAATTTTACTCAATCGTTATGAAACAAAATATGCCCTGGGACAGAATAACAGAGAGAGTGAATAATCAAATGCGCTCGTAATAATCGATACGATAAAAAAAATTATACTCGAGCGTCGAATGTACGTTTCGACTATCTCGGCGAGATCGATTTTGCACACGAGCCACCAACGACTTTTTTCCACGCGACGTGCGAACGAGCTTGTTAATTAAATCATCTCGTCTTATTTTCTACTCAATAATTTTTAATCTCCTGCTTTTTTCACAAGTTCTTTTTTTCTACTGGAAAAAACGGTCCGAGAGAACGAGAGGTGAGAGATTCGGTCGACAGAGGTCGCCACCGCTCGAGACGTCTGCTCTTATAAATTTTTTTTTCTGTTTTCATTTCTATATTCTATAATATTGTTCAAAGTTTGTAGCTAAGAATTTTTTTAACAGCTTCAACCAGAAAAATACATTTCTCATCAAAGATATATTTTTTTTATATTAATAATTAAAGTGTTTATTTATTTATTTATGGATTACAATAATCGATATTGATTACAATATCGATTAAAAAAATTAAGACAGACGGTTGATTTTGGATCACTGCTAGGTTGATAAAAAATCACGATAGTATAAATTTTACCCTTAATTTTTACACTAATATCGAATTTTATTTTTAATGGAATTTCAATAAAATATATTTATTTCTATAATAATTAAAATATAAAAAAAATTGAAGTAGAAGAAGCTCTGGGGGATGTTCAACTATTTATATGGGACGTTTTTACCTTATGTAAAAAATTAATTTTTCTCGTATTGCTCACTTCTATTGACTTTACGAATTTTATAAATTTTAAATTTTCACAAAATGACATTTACGATAAGCTTTTCATTCGGGATCGCGGTAAAATGAAAATCTTGGAAAAACAGTGATAAACGTATAACAGAAACGGAGATGGAAGGCACTGAAGCGAGGGGAATCTTGGTTGTGGAAGCGTATGGACGGAGCGGCTCGCCGATGGCAGAATGCAACGTTAAACCGCATGATGAGCGCGTTTCGACGTCTCTACACGCGGCAACAGGAGAGTCATTGCCGCACGGATGGTAATTATCGAGGGTACACGTAATTACTTTATGCAACGAAGCACGGGTAATCATTGGGAATTCGCGACACACTGCAGCCGATGTAGGATTTCACAGGGACGAATATAAAGAGAGACAGAGAGAGAGAGGGAAGGATATACGAAGCACTCGCTGCATGCCGTTCAGAATTAGTTTAAATTATTTCATCGTCGCGCTAGCCATGAAAATCATTAATAATTATTGCGAGACTGATTGTCGTTGCTGGTGCATGAACGGGAGTCGCAAACTGATTTTTTACAAAAAATAACTTGCATTTAAATGAATAATTATTGATGAAAAAATGAGAATAAGTGTCAGATGGAATACAGAGTTGAAACGGATTAATACGAAGAATGAAAAAGAGTTCTGAGACGGAAGAGGATTGGTTTTTTTCCACTTCTCCTCGACATCGTGATTTTTTTGCTTTTTTTTTTCACGGAGCCGGCAAGAAAATGAAGCGCTTTGAAGGGTCATCGTGTCAGTGTCGTTATTAAACCGTTCTTTTGTCTCGTCTCGTTCTCCTGCTCCCGTCGCTAATGACCCTCGTGTCAGATCGCCTTCGCGATAATGTGATAAAAAATGGGGGGAAGGATAAAAGTGGGAAAAAATGAGGAAACAAAGAACGAGAAGTGTCGCTCGGCTTGTTTTTTTGGTGTTTCTTTTTTTCCCTTTTTTTTACGTTTTTCGAGAGAGACGCGAAGTGCTCCGACGAAATGAGGTTAAAAGCGCACGGTGCTCGTCATTTTCGCGATATTTCTCGGGTGCAAATTGGCGAGTAATTATTCCACGCGATTTTAAAGTCGTTGCTATAATTACGCGATTAAACCGGAATGCCAATTTGCGTTGATTCTCCTCTCCGGGGAATTCCGGCGCGCGCGAATATAATATAATGCAAAACTGATTTTTCGAAGCTTGATAATTGGCACAGACATTGCCAATTACTGCACTCGCAAAACCGAAACAGGAAAGAAAAGGATATAGAAAAAAAGCGCTTCGGAGGCGATTTTTTCAAGTTTCCGACCGCAGAAAGAGAGGTGGATTTGAAAGAAAGTGGATTAAATCGGGATAAAGCGATTTGTCGCTGGAAAACTGGAGAAAATCGTTCAAGAAATATCTGAGACGAGAAGTATAGCTGCGCGAAAAAGAGAACAGTTTTTGAGAACAAAAATTCTTCAAGGATGAATGAAAATGTTCGGAACGAAAAATGGAGACAAAACGGTCCGTCAGGAAATTTGGTTTGTCAAAAAGAGAGAAAGAGAGAGTGTACACATTCATGATCTTATACTGGGAGTAGTAATAAAGTGGAGATCCGAGATGGCTCGACGATTCGGAAGGGTCGTATACATTCGGCAGCTTTTCTCTTTCTCTCTCTCTCTCTCTCTCACTCTCGGCTTCATATCCTTTCTCCCTCGTTCGCTCCAATATAGCGTGGAATCGACGAACTACCCTTTTCTCGTAACACGTTCGCCTGTGCGCGTTTCCGTGCTCATATACGGCTTATCCGTATTTCATTCTCTCTCACTTTCCCTCTCTCTCTCTGTCCCCCTTTCCGCCAGTACCACTCCACGCCCATTCAACTCACTTCAATCCTCCTGGTCACCCTTTCCTCGAGCTTCTCCAAACCGTCGACGAATCTACGTACACACACTCGCCGGGCGAGAGGGAGAGAGAAATCCACCGAATAACAGGGATTATATGCACGACAAAGCGGAAGGGAAGCCAAGAACTCCAAGGCTCTTTTATATACACGCGCCCAAACACTCGTATACCTCGTATACACGCTCGCACACCACCCTCCTTCCTCCCTTTCTTTTTTTTTCTTCTTCGGTGCATGCATATTGCACAACAATACTGGACAAATTTCATTTCACGAGCTACACAAATCCGGGATATTTGACAAGAAACGATCAACGATTCGTTTCAACGCTTCCTTACACCTCTTTCGTTCCCATTTTTATTCCTTCTTAAATTTTCATACATATACTTTTGATTAAAAAGAGACGATTCTTTTTTCGTATACTTCGTGATCTACTTCGATCACTTTTTTAAGGTAGTTCGACAGCAATAACCTTTTATTTAAGAAACATTTGGAATAATTATATATTTTGTAGAAAAATAAAACAAACCGAATGAACAAAGAGATGAGTCATTCTACCGTTTAGTTTCTTTGAAAAAATTGTGTTTTGTAGAAAAAGAAAATAAGTCGAATTGAAAAAGAGTTGAGCAATTCTACCGTTTAGTTTCTATAAGATATTTGAAATTTGAGCCCAGCGATTTCCCCATTAAAACGTCACAAAAAAGTATCTATAAAAATAACTTGATAACAAAATTATGAAAAAATAAAAAATGTTAGAGTACCACCTACAAGTAATTAAAAAGTCAGCATGATATACCTTCCAATTTTCAAGGAAAAAATCATTGTAGTGGAAATTTTCCATTTTTTCAATTATGGAAAAAAAATGAAAAATCTCCAAGTTCAGTGCAAGTGAGGAAAATTGAATAAAAGTTGCATAATTATCTTATTATCAATATTTATCTTATTATTATCATTGTGCTGCTACCTACACTACGTACTGACAATCATTTTTAAAAATTGTTATGCCTAAAAATACACTATACTTACAATTAGTTACGGTAAAACTTTCGAGAAATTATGTAAATAAATTATTACAAGCAATTTCTCCATAATTTAAAATTTAGTCATTTTCATATGGTTGATGTAACTAGTCTTTTAGTTATGATAATCACACTTTGTTATAGAGTTTTGGAAAGCTCAAAGATTCAACTTTAAGAATATACAGAGGTTAGTTGTAAAAAATTGCGAAAATTATATGTAAATTTAATTTTAATAAAAAAAACATTTCCCATGTTAATTAAATAGGAAACTAAATTTGAAAAAGTGACCTCTTAGAGTTGAGCTACAACACCTATCTTTGGTGAGGATTTTTTTTTCTTTATTAAATAAACATTTTTTTAAGCACCCTAGTGTATAACCTAAAAAAAACGATACATTCAATTATTAAATTTGTTAATAAATGTAAATAACTCAGTCTGGACTTTTTCTGGCGTTCTTTATATAGAAAATTGAAATGGATAGCCTGGAATTTATTTTCTCCATCGAACTCTGCGTTTTTTTTACGAAGCGATTAATGGCTCTTTGGGAAAGTGTAATTGATGAAAAGCTTATTGGAAACGCTTGAGAAATTTATCTCCTGAGTGTTACAGAGGGAAAATGCGCGTTCAGTTCGAATCGTTTTCATCCCTAGACCCTAATCCTTATCCCTTAATCCTCGCATCGTTCTATTATTAACGTTCCCGCATCGATCGGACAATTTTCCTGCTAATTCGAATAATTATAATCGTATCCTTTGTCTTCGACAGACAGTGCGGCGTTGCGACAAAATGTTTTCACGGCATTTTTCTTTCACTTTCACAGGCGAACGTTTATTTTTTCGTGAGAATTTCACGATTTACAATTGTGTGGTTTTGAGTCGTCGCAATGGAGTTGCGAGAGAGACATTCTGTGAGGTTATACGCACCGAATGAGCGAGACTGTTTATCCGGCTCTAAAATATTTGCGGACGACGTGCAAGTAATTGCGACAAAATATGCTTTTACGCGCTTTTTTTCCTATTCGCGTACCTACACATGTTTTTTTTGACGCGAGCAAAACGAGCGGGCTACTTTATTTTATTGTCGGAGAAACTTTAATGGAGAACTCACGATGTTTGTGCGTCCAAATCGCTCGGGAGACGAGCTACGCTCACGGAGGCACGAGAGAGAGCGAGAAACATTGGAAATTTTGCTCGTTAATCTCGACGACGCCGAGGCGAGCCAGTAAATCGCGTTAATTACGCCAATTTACACGCAACATTATGTGAGCTTGTAGTAATTTTCCTGCACGCATTAATCAAACTTTCGTAGCGGCGAGGATAGAGAAAAAAAACCGAGAACGAGCGCAGAGCGATGATTTTTTTCCATCCAACTAATCTTTTTTTTTCGTCAAAATTCAATTACGATGCGAACGGGAAAATTTGAGGCTACGAACGCGTTGTGCTCTCGGAAAATGCGAAATAATGCTCGTCGTGGTTTTTAAGGTCGATTTAACGAGGGCGTTTACGAAATTAACTATTTCCGACGAGAACGATAAAATCGTCGAACGATAGCGAACAACGCCGGAATGATTGCTTTCCTTCTCTCATCCTTTCTCTGTTTTATATCCTTTACTCTCTCTCTCTCTCTCTCTCTCTCTCTCTCTCGCTCCCTCCCTCCCACCTCTCTCTTTTGTCTTCGACTCTCTGTGGCTAACTTTTACGATTTTGGAGTGTGCTCCGTGTTCGCGACGTTAAATTTATTTTGCCACCGGATCATTTTCTCAGTCACGAGATTCCACACTAGGCTTTGGAATAAAAACTTTCGTTGTACAGAGCAAGAAATGTAAATAAAATCAGTATTAAAGTAAAACAAAAATCATGGGCGACGGTTTAGAAAATGTCGTTGAGGTCGAACGCTTCTTCCGCCTGTTACACGCGTCAATTTTGAATTTTTCATTATGTTGAATTCATGCATACAT